>JAOEGT010018172.1:0-10622 GCA_025447795.1 Speoplatyrhinus poulsoni
ATTTTTCTCCCTCTCACCCCCTCCCTTGCAACCCCCCCCCCCCCCCCTTTCTCTCTCTCCTTCTCTCCCAGGGAACGAGGGTGTTGTGTTTGAACATTCAGTGGAGACGTCGCATATCAGAGCCGAGCCCTTCCAGGAACTCAAGTGAGTTCTTAATTCTGTGTGTGTGTGTGTGTGTGTGTTTATATGAACACACTAATCGTCACACCGACATTCCACATGGGTAAAGCAATGCCAAGCATTCAGCAGAGCACCACAGGGTTCATGAAAACAAGCCGAAGGTTTCAGTGTCCCTGCTGTCGTGCCGTTGGCTGTTAGACGTCACGCAACCAGAGATCGTGTTTTTTTAAAGACTTATTTCCGTTAATTTGTTGTCCAGGGAGCAAGAAACAAGGTCGCTATTTCACAGGCCCTTTTAAAAGCAACGGGTGTGAAGAAATGTTTTAAAAATTGTCGGAATATGAGCAAAAGCTCTTTATTTCACATGCTTATACACTACCTTTAAAAGACTGCAGCATTAATCAGCGAAGGCAAATGAAACATGTAATGACCAAGTCCATTTAAAATTAATGACGCATTTCACAATTAAACAAGGAGAGAGAAAGTGGGAAATGGAATTCATGTTTTTTTATATATTTTTTTGAGGTTGGGTAATTAGCTAGTTTTATCTGTTATTTGACAGTCTAAGTATCACTTCACTGCATCATCTACAGAGAAAATAGTTCCAGTAACAATGCAACAAATTAGTATAGAATAATGGTGAAACAATGGTGAATTCTGACTACATTGGCATTGTGTGTAGAGTACGCTGTAGAATTTGTTTTAAATGCCCTCAGATTAAATTTGAGTAATTTGTTTCTGGGGCAATTATAACTATAACTGTGGAAAGTGAACATACAACTAACAGCACCAATGTGTCATGCCCCCTGGTGGCAGTCTGGTGGCAATGCAGAACATTGGACATATGAACAAGCCCATCTAGATGAAGGAATACAACAGAATGGATTAGTGTTCCACCATGATGTGTACAAGTTTAAAGGTGTAGTCAGCTATTGTACGATAATTGTAAGATAATACTATATTTCCTTACAGTCTGCAAGCTTTTTCTCTGTGCTGAAAAAATAATCTTACTTCTACAGCTCAGGCTTTATATATTTAGCCGTGGCAATAAATAAAAGACCACTTTTTTTTACTTACATGTAATATGTATTATACTGTATGCTTTTTCAATATCTACATTTATCTACATTTTCTATTTTTGTTATATATACTATTACATTTTAAACAATGTGCAGTGATCTCTTAATATTTTTCCGCATCTGTGTATAGTTCACGTATAACTTGCTCAAAACTAAATCACCTCTCCCTTCAATGCCGTAGGGTGCTCCGTCAGAAGCTCTGCCCACAGATTAGACAGGCACTGCCACAGCTAGGACACTGTGGTGTGGTGTGGTCTGCAACACACAGAGCAGACAGCTTGTGAACCGTGAGCAGATATTAGCTGAATTTGTTCACTAAACACCATTTACAGTATATAACCGTATTTGTTCGCTTAACATCATTTACAGTAAATAATGAACAGAGAAAACAGTCTGAGCTATGCACGTTAAAACTTTGGTAAATTGAAAATAACAGTACTATTTTTACTGTAATTTGTTGACAATGTCATTGCGAAAAAATTTTCAATTGATTATGTCATGTGCACAAGTCACGTGATGGAGGTGGAGGTTGAATAGTAGTTTTGAGAGTTTCTATTTTGATCTGAGAAATGTAGCAAAGTGCCTGAAGAAAAACACTGTAGAACATTTTGTGGTAATACAGTACACAAATAACTTTTTTCCATTTATTTCTATTGATAGTATATAATGTTTGGAATACGCATCAATCTTTTACACATTTGGTTACCTGTGTGTATGCTATATAGCCTATGTAGCTACTGTATATTTCAAATTGCTATGCCCTGCACACAGAAAAAGCAAAAGTGATAATACATTTATGTGTAGTTTTGTCAAATGATATGAATGTACTGTACACACGCAAAAACATTTTTAAAAGAGTGTAGTTTTGTGGGAATAATTAACTTTTGCAAGAGATCTATAGTGTTTTGCTGGTTTTGTGTAAAGTTTTGTGGTTAACGTGTAGTTTCCAAAATAGTGCCTTATCGATCTGAATTTTCTTTTTTAAAGACCTGTAAATATATCCCCAACTTATTTCTCAGTAAAGGTTTACCATCCCACTTGACAATTGAGTTATGTGGTTGGTCATTGTGCATATCAGTCAAAATACCCCTCCTGTCAAGTAGGTGGGTCTTGACGCAGTATCCAAAACCTTACGCAAGTAAAGGCTGGCTCTGTGAGACTAGAAAGCAACTGACAAGCATAATCAGGGGAACAATATACCATAAGTGGGGGGTGGACCGGAAAAGATGTTTTAGGAGATGGAAACATTTTGAGCCACCCTTCTTAATCCCCTAGTGGAGAAGAGATGGGCAACAACTGATACAAACAACCTGCAATCACGTCCTTTCTTGTAAATATTACAAACACTCTTATGTTACATAACACATCTTATGTTCACTCTTTAGACTGACAAGGACCACTCTCCATTTTCTAAGGTCAGAGCATTGAGCAGTTGCCTGAACGACGCTGGCACAAAAACACATTTCTGTGAGTCATCAGCTAAGTTGGCTGCCTTTAACAGTGAAGTTATATTTTGCACTTTAAATACAGTATGTTTCTCTGGAAGAGAACTCTTGAAATCCTCCATCATTAAAAGTAAGAGTACTTGTGTTCATCAATAGAATACATTTCTCCTTCACAGACAAAGTCTGATACTGTTCCTTTGTAGTCCCAGTCTAGGGACATAAAGGGCATGTGGATCCCTGACAATGGGGCACTTAACGTGCAATTAGCGTTTGATTTGTTGAGACCTCAAAATAGAAATCTATTATATTCTTTATGAATGGTAACTACATTTTTTACATAGTGCAAATACAATTAGACATAAAAAAGCATAACATTACCTGACTTTTCTGGAATAGACTTTTTTTAAATTCCACAAGATTCCAGAAATTCCTTAAATAGAGGGAACCCTGTAAATAAGTATTGGTGGTCAGCCAGATCTAATATTGACAGATGCCACAAGATAATGTGTTCTGGTCCCAGGTTTGAGCCATGTCTGGGATGTGTCCTGGTCCTAGTCAAGACCAGGTCCCCTTAACATCCCTTGGGTCTGCTTACAGCACGCTACCCCCTGAACAGGAGACATTACCATGTTTGTGGACAAAGGTTGTGGACCAAGGTTGTCCATGGGTCAGTCTCACAGAGCCAGCCTTTTACTTGTATAAAGTCTGGGACAGTGCTGGCCAATTGTGTAACGACCCGCCTACTTAACAAGAGAGACACTTTGATCAACATTGTTTACTAAAGTTGTGGACCAACGTTGTGGACCAAGGATGTTCGTGGACCAACATTGGTCCATGACCACACACCAAATGCTTCCTGAAGAATGACTCAAGAGATTGTGGGGTGGAGTTGTTTTTATGTTGATTCTTAGTTATTAGTAAAATAAATGTTTTTACTAGGCCTATATGCAGGATACATAATGGTTTGGGTGTTTTATTCTCAGCTAGAAGGTTGCGGGTTCAAGCCCCTCGTTGACTTATTTTGCAAGGACCCGTCAGCAGGATATATCGCTGTACGGAAAATATAATTCATACCTGGTGAAGGATGTTAAAATTCTAATTATAAATCATCAACAGGGTTTAAAAATACAGGGTAATATAACATGGTAACAGCAACAGAACACCAGAGGAAAATAAGTTGTCGCCAGTTTTTCTGATCTCTGGATCGCTTCCACTCAACTCCGCTCCTCACGTTTAATCTCTATCTCTTCCCCTCCTCTCTTGTTTAAACTCTCACCCTGCGTTTACACTGACGGCAAATAAGAGCAAAAAGCTTGTTGCGTGTCGCTAAATGGTTATGTTTGGGCTTGTGGTTACCAGGATACCGAACTAAACAAACAGACTAGATAAGACTGCTACCTTAAAATACGTTACTTCTCTTTTTAATTAAAAATATTTTTTCAGCAATGATTATAGTTTTTTTTTACCATAGAAACTCTGTCAGAACCAGTGACACCACAACTTAACCTAAGTTTTTCTAAAAAATGGTGTGAGGTCAAAAGTGTATGTACACATCTTTGCAGTGAACACATCAAATATATTGCAGCACAAAATTAGGGATGGCACGATACGTTTTTTTCAGTCCCGATACCGATACAGATACCAGCAATTTGTGTATCGGCTGATACAGAGTGCCGATCCGATTCCAGTGTTAAATTAAGTTTTAAGTTAAGTTCCAAAGTAAATGACAGCTAGTCTCTATTTTAGCACTTCCCCATGGATCGGATACAACTGTTCAATTGTCACCGATACAAATCCAGCTGTTTAAGTCAGTACCGATTTTCGATCTCAGTATCGTATCAGGTCCATCCCTACACAACATGCACATATGCGGCGCAAACATAACTAAAAACGTTTATGTACGCCTGTTTTATCTACAAACGACCATAGCCTTCTTACTGAAAAATGTTTGTCACGCTACCTTCACTCCTGTCGGTACTTGCCGCGTCGCGCCGCTCTGGATTTGCATAAAATAGACCTCCAGTCTATTTTCACCCCACCTAGCTGGCTTGCATCGTTTGTTGCCGTTTGTCGTCCGTGTGAACGCAGGGTTATTCCTTCTCCGTGTCTTCTGGAATAATTACCACATGGTTGCCAACACACCCAGAGGAGACCACATCAGTGTTATTTCTGTTTATTTGTTGTGATTAATAAATGTATGTTAATGCCTTCTTCAGTGTCATAATGTTGGAGATGACGAAAATATCAGGCAAGGTTCAGAACAAATAAATAACTGTGTGTGTTTTATTGGTATATTTTGAATTCATCTTTTTAGTCACTCCTATATTTAGAAAATGAGAGAGAGATGGAAAGCCAATTAAAAAGAGACATATGCGTTGATACACTCAAGGACCAACACCGATGAGGAGAGCATTACGTTTTTGAAACAGGAAGATGTAAAAACAGAGAGAAAGAAAATAGTAATGGTATATATAGTGTATATATATATAGTATATATAGTATATTTCTTGGAGAACAACACTGTTGATTGTAGGCTAGGTAAACCCTAAAGTGCAGAAACTCCAAGGAATCAATCTGCAGTTAACATTCACCGGATACTGACACCAGACAGATGGAGAGTGTGAAGGACAAACAAAAAGACCAGAAATGGATGTGAAACAGACAGAGGAAGAGAAAACGAGTGACAGAATGTAATTACCTATGTCCTTGTGGAAGACATACTTAGAAAAGTTTTTCTAAAGAGACTTTCTTCACAGAAATGGGACCCAAGAATGTTTGAATGTTATAGCTACAGCTATAACAGTTAGACTGGTTAAACAGTATTGTTATCAATAATTATATTGTGTAGAATGAGCAAAGAACACATTGTCAGCCTATCAATGGTCATTATTTTCACTCACAAGACTCTCTACTGTACGTAATGTCAACACAGTGCGAGCGCAGTGATTCATAAAAAAATGTCAGTCTTGCCATTTCATTTAGACAGTAACCATGAACTGCTTATTTTTTCAGGTTTATAAAACATGCAAACATCAATCAAAATACCTCTCCTGTCAAGTAGGTGGGTCATGACGCAGTTAGCCAATGTTATGTCCCAGACTTTAGCTCTGGGAGACTATCTGGCAGTTGACGTTAGCTAAAACAAACTTGTGACAAAGTTGTAGTCTCTCTCTCTCTCATCATAGCAACCCTGAGACCTGCTGGGCTCAAGGGCATGGGAAAGTGTTTGTTGAGAAGACAGATCTAGCAGAGTGAGCTTGTGAGTGGAAAGGTTGTGGGATCAGACTACTGAATCATCAGCCTGAAATTTCTATAGGAATGGTGGGAAAATGTTTCCCCATAGAGATGACTTTATTTTCTTTTGTCAAGTATTAGTCACGTGTCTTCTCTGTTATAACATCAAGGCACTGACCCCTGACTTGAAAGCAACATAATGCATCTCTATGGGAGCAGAGATAGAGCAGCATAATGCATCTATATGGGAGCAGAGATAGAGCAGCATAATGCATCTCTATGGAGCAGAGATAGAGCAGCCTAATGCATCTCTATGGGAGCAGAGATAGAGCAGCCTAATGCATCTCTATGGGAGCAGATAGTCTAACATAATGCATCTCTATGGGAGCAGATAGTCTAACATAGTGCATCTCTACGGTGTGTGCTTCTGGCTTTGCTCCAACGCACCTGATTCACATGAATGGGTCGTTATCAATCACTATCACTACAGAAGCCTGATACCGACCCATTCATGTGAATCATGGGTGTTGGAGCAGGGAGACATCTAAAGGACAGCGACCCTACAGGACCGGAGTTTGAGACCGCAGCTCTATTCTCTTTGCTGTATCTGTACCGAGTGTAACAGTGGTCAGCTGGTGGCGCTGTGCTTTAATAAGTTACACTATGTAAATCTCACTCTCCGTGGTCTGGCCACGCGCACCAGTGCCTGATTAGGTTTTAGCGTGTCTTTACAATGGGAGATCGAACGTGGCCCGCGTCTCGAGCACGCTACGTAAGTCGCCTCAGGTTTAAATACTAAGTAATTGTACTGGCTCGAAAACGTCTTGTTAAAAGACAATTGTCACTCATTGTGAGGTTGTGCTGCTCCAATAAATAATTAAATATATGCCACCAGAGCTTCTGTGGCATAAAGTTTAGTCTTGATGTACGTCTGTCAGTGATTATAATAAGACAGCTGTGTTTTTCTCTCAAAGCTCCAGAATAAATAGACCCTTTGAGTGGGAAAGTGTGTCTCCACATCCTTTAATTGGGACACATACAATACCTTGAGCCTGCTCATAGAAATCGATATAACCAGGAGACCCAACTGTCTTTTAATTCCAGCCATGTATCTGCTGCAGTAGAAGTATTTATCTGCTGCAGTAGCAGTACTAATTCCTCTACTTGTTTCTGGGTAAGGAAGCAATGTAGTAGTACTTATTATCTATCTGTAGGTTTTATTTTATTCTATCAATAAATCCAAGTCTACAGTTATATTGTATGTATATATATACATTATACTGTATGTATGCATATATATACATACAGTATATTGCTCACACTATCTTTAAAATTTTACTTTGTCCAGGGAAAGTGCTCGAGAAAGTTAGAGTGTACAGGCGGGCGTGCGGGGTAGAGACGTCTTCTTTTAGCTAATGCGTGGAAGTAAATCTATGTAGGCCAAGAACTTAAGAATCTAATTAGGTCATACAATTTGTGGTGTAAGTGTGCCATTGTCTTTTACAATATGTATTAAAAGTAGTTTTTTTTCTTGACGTGGGTGTCTTTGGAAATATAAAAACAATGCCTCAGTTCTTATAGAAATTACTACTTACAGACATGCCTTGTTTTTCATATACCAGTTTTTACAGTGGCAAAAAACAGAGTTGGGATCACAAATAAATGGAAAGTTCTGTGCCTTGCTATCTTGTCTTTGTTCCAACAACCATCATAAATAATATCAGTTGCGATTTCCAAGAGTGCTCTTATAGCAGATTGTTTGTATTCTGCTGCATTGAGGGCAATTTTATATTTCATATCGTGACTTTCAATCTGCCAAGTTCTAAAGACTTTTCTTTATCGGGTCTGTAAAGAGGCCAGTTTAAACACACATTAGAGCTGGTGTAAGAATAAAAGATGTTGAGTGTGAAAACGCATTCTGCCAACTGGAGACAATAACGTTTTGATCAATCTGAGCCTTGCGTCAGCCGAATGAAGAAACATTGCGCTTTTGGAACAATGGCCACTGACTGGTATTTTTCTCCTGCAACTCGTACTTTTTGCTTTGTATCACGCCTGCGATTGGATTTTGAAAGTGTGTAAAACCTCTCTTTTCTTCCTGTGCCAACGGGACAATCAGTGATGGCCTGTGATGTTTCGCTGTCATTGATTAAACACAAGGAAATCACTGAGAACTAGCCAGGATGGTTATGGGAACAATCCATAATGTATCAGACCTTCTAAGTCGGTGTCTGTGCGCCGAGACCCCTGCCCGACTTCAAACTAAGCACATCTGACACTCGACACGTGGGGGTTGCTTGATTGAACCTCTGTCTATATTACCTGGGAATTGAACCCTGCTGATGTGTTCTTGAGCAGGCAACATATGGAACATAAAGCTGATTGGGCAGAGTTGGTTTGTGTCCAACAGCATCAGACAATATTCTCTGGCTTGGAAGGAAGGCTTTTTAATTAATTTAAGTTGTAGTTATTTATATTCATATTTTCTGTTTACACTAATGTTAATGTCTAAACATTACTTATCGCTGTACATATTTATGGTTTAGTTATTATTATTATAGTCACGCTTGTGTACATTCTGTTGTTATTTGGGGGGGGGGTGGCAAATACACTTGTAGGAACGCATCCCATGCATTCCGCCGGGAATCTAAGCATATGATTCCGCTTTAACGCCTTGAAAACACCCTGTGGTGTGGCCCTGTGGTCCAAACGCTTATGATTCATACCAATATGGTTGCACTGCTGTTGTCTCCAACAGCTCAACAGTTGCTAAGCCATGGTGAAGCAAAGCCGCACACAGCCGTTGGACTACGTGGAAGAGGGGGTGAGGTGAGCAGTGGCTCATTTGGATTTAAAGCAAAAGTCACAGTGACAGGTTTTAGAGAGCAGGTTTAGATGTAATAAAACATTGTTTGTAAAAATGTTGTAAAACATCTTAAAAATTTAAATTGATTACTTCAAGAAAGGCTCAAAATAAAAAACGATGGCAGCCCATAAGTAAAGTAGTTTCAGCTATGCTGTATCTGTGCTTCCCGTTTCTAAAAGAATCAGCCGGCACTGATGTGTGTGTATGTGCACTGTATCTGTAGGGTGTTAAAACCTTATCTGCCACTCTTATATGTGCACCTGTAGGGAGCGTAGTATCCTCCTCAGACCGTCGTAATCCTTGTCTGTAAGTGGAATGAGGACCGTCATGGCGTCCTCTGTGGACTGACACCGAGGACACACATACTCGTCAATGTGGTTGGCTTCACTCTGCAGGATGCCAACACAGCGTCCATGATACCAGTTCTGGCACCGGTCACAGCCAATGTAAAACCTTGGCAAAAGAAAGAGGGCTGGGATTAACACTAGATTGACTTTTAATAATTTTTCAGTGTATAACCCTTGTTTTTGTGTTTACATGATTTTCACCATTTAACCATTGTACAATGGTTAAACTACACTTTTAGATATGATAGTTTCATAAGTAATATTTAATAGTCCTATAGTACTATTAGCCAGGGCACCACCCATTGGGAATGGGAACGATTATGATTGTCACTAATAAAGTAATTACAATATTTCATAATGATCAATATTTAAAATAAACAATCTGAAGTTGTCACGATTAAGTGGAGGCAGCAGAAACCAAACGCAGGTTGGGTAGTTGAACAATCTTTGTTTTAATTGAAAAAAGCAAAGCACTCACCACAACAGCAAACAATTACCGACAGAGACAGGGAGAAACAGAGGGCTACATATACTAAAGCTAATTAGGGGAATGGGCACCAGGTGTGTGTAACGACAAGACAAGCAAAAGAGTGAAGGGAAACCCCAGGAAGCATGGCAGGGCCATTAAGCCATGACAGTCAGGAAGGATATGACAGACTGTTTTTCCCCTCCTCAGCTCCATGCAATATTAAAGTCAATGGAGAGTAATTCAATGTCATACAATTTAAAATAAAGTGTGAAGCTGTTGGTGAATTATCTCCAGAAAAACAAAAATACCTTAAATAATTTAATATTTAGGTCCTTTCTTTCTTAATACAATGAAAATACTCTATAATATAGTGACTGACTACATACTATGTACTTGATTTGTCAGAATTCATTTGGATTAGATTTTATCTTTTTCTGGCATTATCAGTCTAATAATCACCATTTTATCCTTTGCAGGAATGAAGGCATCCATGGCATCCAAGTCATCGTCCACAAATCTGTAAAATATGTATAATCTAATACATTTTTACTTTTTAAAATTGTCACTTTTCACTATTTTTTTAATGTGTTAAATGAGAAAGAAATTAGTCAGCATTAGAAAACAGGTATGTGGTTTTAGAAATACCAGGTTGATAATGTGATTTGTAATATTGCAATTATGCCATAACTGTTATTTTGCATATGCGGTTCTATAACTTTATTTTGTTGAAATTATGTAGGCTAGAACTAATGGCGTTTATTATAACAAAACAAGCCTTCTTCTGCTCATGCTTTTTAAAAGTGTGGTGTCGTTACTATAGCAACGTATGGTGCTAGAGTCAGTGTCATGACATTGGTCCTAGTCTAGTACGTGTCATGTGTGCTATTTTAGCTAAACGTAATTCTGGCTGTTTACTTAGTTTAGCCATTTTGATGTTCAATCTCATTTGGTAACAGACATTTCATATCTGTAGTTATTGACATGATTTCTATCTGGAAGAATGGTTAGTGAAATGTTTTCAGAAGACATTTCTACAGAAGCTCCAACCTATAAATAAAGGTT
>JAOEGT010018182.1:0-10622 GCA_025447795.1 Speoplatyrhinus poulsoni
CTGATGTCATAATGTGGGATGAGTGATGATCTTACGTCCGTTTCGGAGCACCAAAAGGAAAACATTTAAATCGCCATGATTGCCCTACACTGAAGGGTTCAGTTCAGTAGGGGTCAATGAGGGTCAGTAGGGGTCAGTAGGGGTCAATGAGGGGCAGTAGGGGCAGTAGGGGCAGTCAGAGCAGGGCTGGGGCACCTTGTGTCTGCATGCACTGCTGCGCGGTGAAGCGGCTGGCCTTCTCGTAGTAGTCATAGCGGCTCTGGACCCTGACGCAGTACACCGTCCACGCCAGTAGGTTGGGCAGCGTGACCACAAGGACCTCCGTGTCCAGGGTCTGTGGCCTGACGTCCTGCAGACAAACAGACAAGAAGTGAGCGGATGGCGCCGTCTCAAAGCACCCGTGATCGAGAGTGAGCTTTGCTTCCCTTCCTGCACGGTGGCCAATGCCGGCACTGCGTCAGGGGGCAGAAAGCCTAATATTCCCACTGACCCCCATTAGAAAACAAGTACCTCTTAAACCAATATTAACATTACTTGAACAACGCACAAGATCTACAATTATTTTTTCTACTCTATATGGCTGAACGATTAATCGTTTCCAAACCGAAATTGCGATTTGAAACGATCCGATTAGCACATCAAACAGCATGCGATTTACATGCGCATCTGACAGTTTTTTGTAGCGTCCATGGTTTAAATGCATGCCGTCCTCCTTGTTTGGCGGTAGGGTTGGGTACCGAATTCCGTACTTTTAAGAGTACCGACCGAATTACGTTGGTACTACCGAGTACTGATTGAGATAAAATCAATCGATACCAGATTTCGGTACCTTAGAGCGCGTAAAAAGAGAAACGCGAGCAAGATTACATCATCCCTGCACAGCCTGCAGCTATTTCAATGTTCAACACAATCACGGCTACGATGAGCCAAAAGATATCACAGGTTTACTTTTTTTCTTACTTTACTCCCACTTGTCACAGAGGGTTACATTTTTCCTGTGCCATTGAGGAGTTTTCGGTATCTAGTCTTCATGGATAAATAGCTTTTTATTTCTGCGAGTTACGCATCTATTTATCATTATGGAAGTGATGCCTAATATACGCGATCCCATCAAGGGGACCCAATCCACGGCGAGACCAAATAGAGGGCACACCACCGCTTCCAGCCATCGACAAAGCATGGTACACAAACACCCAAACTTAAACTGCTTCTCTCCCTGCTTCCCTGGTCGACTCCTTTACACTGGATTATTTAGTCAGCCAAATTAAATCTGGGACAATATATGGACCAACAATAAACAGTTATGGTGACAGGCCTAGTAAGACCTAATGTCAACAGCATGCAGGCATCACAACCAGAAGTCTTCACGGGGCCTCCACGGGGCCTAGTCATCATGTTGAAATGCTGTTCACAAACACCTGCTGCCTGTCCTCATTTCAGCACCAAATGTGACCTTCTGACAGACGTTCTAGGCTGAACGCTCCAAACCTGCTCCCTTGTCTCATTTGTATGTAAACATTTACAGTAATTAGAAGAAATGACAGTGATACAACACAGAATTAAGTGGCAGGTCATGTTTAGCAGCAGCCATTGATTTGAGAAGTTGTTCTTTTGCTTTTGTGTTTTGAGTTTCTGTAACAGTTAACAGATGTGTGTGTGTGTGTGTGCTGGCATGCACCACGCACACAGGTGGCATGTTTATTGTGGTCTTGATGTGCTCGTGGCTGCAAAACTTGGGTGTTTTTTGTGACTTTGTGGTCCAGCTGTGTAGACAGAAAGAGGAAGCTGGAACATTGAGCTGTATTTATACTATAACACTATAATAATGTCATGACATCTGCTGTGTATCACTTGGCATTAGAAATAAACTATTGTGTTCTTATAAGCATTTCATTCAGTCAACAGAATGAAATGTATTTAGTCACAAAGCACAAAAAAATAAGTAAAAGTATAGCTCCGTGTGTGTGTGTGTGTGTGTGTGTGTTTGTGTGCACGTGCTTGTGTGTGCAAGTGTCAGCAAGCTAGCACAGTGCGGATGGGGAAATTGGGGAATCGATTCTTAGATACACCGCAATTATCTCATGAAACAACTTGACTCCAAAAAACTTTATAGGAATGATGGGAAATTTTAAACTTAATTATCAAAATGGGCTGCATTTACCTAAAGCTTTTCTAGCCTTCCAGCCACTCAAAGCGCTGCACAGTACAGCCTCACATTCACCCATTCACACACCGATGGTGATGTCAGCCATGCATGGCACCACCTGACTTGGTAAGGCGTTAGCGGGGTTTGAACCAGCCACTTCTGGATCCCTGTCCCCCCGCTCCACTCCGCCACTGTTGCCAAATCTAATTTATGGCCTGTAACTATTTAGTAAGAAGTGGCGAAGCCAAACTGGAGCTCCAAGATTAGGGTGGTACCATGACACCAGACTGTACGCCCATATGACAGAACATGTGCCTTGTGTTTACATTCTAAGCATGGACACGCATTACTAAGATAGACACTTGAGTTTTGGCATGAGCAAACACAGATGAATACGCAGTAGGGCTGAACGATTAATTGCATTTGCGATATAACCACAAAGGCTGCGATTTAGAAGATTTAGAAGTAATGCGCGCAAGTCTGACCCAAGATTTAAACTGTATGTCTTCTTGCAGTCATGTCCACCAATCAGAAACACCTCAAGGTGAGCTGACTAGCTATATGAAGGGGTGTGGCTACCTGAGGGGGCGTGGCCTGCTCCCAGTACATGATTCGGTAGGACAACTTGGGGATCAGGGACTTCATTGACTCGTTGGTGCTGGTCAGAGGAGGGGAGATGAAGACATCTAGAAGCTCCCCTGCTGGAATCACCTGAACCTGGGCCGGAGGCCCCAGGGAGGCTAGGCCAGGAGATAAGGAAAAGACATGAGGAGAGAGGAGGGAGGAGGGAGGAGAGAGGAGGAGGGGGAGAGAGGAGAGAGGAGGAGGGGGAACAACAAGAGAAACAAGAACTTGATGTCAAATGTGTTTCTTCTATGTGGCACGTCTATCTACTGTATATTGCTAGCTAGTAATTTAACCCCACAAAGTGATGTTGAGCAAGATGCCACCCTAGACTCTTTAGCCCTGCCATACTCACTGTACATTACATTGTCTGACTGAGAGACACATACATGATAAAGCCCCACAGTTCTTTGTGTGCGGTGATTAGAGCAGAACACAGACACACCCTAGAGTGGAACACTGTCACAGGACAGAATACGTCAGGGCCTTTGTGTACCTGTATTGACAATTAACTCATTGGTCTGGAATACTAGAGACTAGGAAGACTTTGCTTTAAGCCCCATTAAACATTGACCTGAGCCCTAGCTGGTTTCTCCTCTTATAACAGAGGAATCATGTCTTTACATTGTGACACACCAGGAAAAACCAACCTGGTGTGGTGTTGTTATGTTGTTGTGTCGTCTTGTCGTGTTGTTGTTGTTGTTGTGTTGTCCCTGTGTTGTATTGTTATGTTGTTGTTGTGTTGTGCACAGGTACAATAAAAGGTCAGCAGCCACTGGCGGCACATAGCGACAGGCAGGCAGGCAGGCAGACAGACAGGTAGACAGGTAGACAGACAGAGTCCTCACCCTCCCTGTCTGGGCAGAAGTCTCTCTGCACCCAGGTGGAGTTCTGCCCCCCCCGGCTGGCACAGACACGCAGCACGTAGATGGCCAGGTAGTGCATGTTGGCGCTGGTGAAGTCACAGTGTGTGTGTGGCGTGCTGTCGCACACCGTGGTCCACAGAGCGTCCCGCCTCCTCAGCTTGTACTTCCTGTGAGAGAGACCGGAGCAACGCACCTGTTGAGCACATGCTGACCAGCACAAAGCAGGCAGAGGACATGCTAGCTAACGTAGGGCTACCGTAAATAAACACTAGCTAACGTAGGGCTACAATAAATAAACACTAGCTAATGTAGTGCTACCATAATTAAACACTAGCTAACGTAGGGCGACCATAAATAAACACTAGCTAACGTAGGGCTACCATAAATAAACACTAGCTAATGTAGTGCTACCATAATTAAACACTAGCTAACGTAGGGCTACCGTAAATAAACACTAGCTAATGTAGTGCTACCATAATTAAACACTAGCTAACGTAGGGCTACCGTAAATAAACACTAGCTAACGTAGGGCTACCATAATTAAACACTAGCTAACGTAGGGCTACCGTAAATAAACACTAGCTAACGTAGGGCTACCATAAATAAACACTAGCTAATGTAGTGCTACCATAAATAAATTAGCTAATGTAGTGCTACCTTAAATATAGGCTAGTTGACAGTATGGCTGTGTTTGAAATCTACACTCATTCACTATATAGTGTTTGAAATCCCAACTGAATTTTTTGTTCCCTAAATAGTGCACTGGACAATCTTCGCGTGGCACTCCAAAAGCAGTGTGCAAAGGATGAGCAATACATCGATACCGTGAAGACACAGCAGCTAACGCAGGCTAAACATTAACGAGTCGTTGGACACGTGCAGGGAGAACACTTACGACAGGTACTGGACTGTGAAGGTCACCCCAGGAAGGTCAGGGGCGTCGGCAGCGTCCCGGCCCGGGGACTGAGCCCAGGCCCAGGTGAGGGTGTACTGGGTGTTTATGGTGACCAGACTCAGGTTGTAGGGCGGGACCAGGTCAGCGCTGACCACACCTGTGGAACCAGATCACAACCAATCAGATGGGCCAGGATCGTATCACAACTAGAGATGCACCAATCAATCGGATCGGAATTGGCCGATTTTCAATTAGTAAACATATGTACGTGTTTACAGTTGCATGCATGCGTTGCAAAGACGTCCACGTTCAATCTCCCTTCTTTAAACCTCAAGAATGTAGCTAGTTGTCATGGTAGCCTACCTAACTACCTGCCTGCAATGTGTCTTGTTGTCTAGCTTGATCTGCTGTTCTGGTTTTATTTCTTATATTATTTTATTTGTTATGTCATTTCAGTATCACATTATGTATTCTTATATTATTTTAACCATTCTTATACCCCACCCCTTATGTTGCTCAAAAAAATCTCATGGAAGGCCCGTTTGTATGTCCCGTTGTCTGTGTATCAATCCCACTGAACAAGCATAGTCTAATAGTCTGTAGCTGTTTGGTGAATATACATGCAGGGTCTTGTATATCTGAGGCTTTACAGCACCCTACATGCAGGGTCTGTGTATCTGAGGCTATACAGCACCCTACATGCAGGGTCTGTGTATCTGATGCTGTACAGCACCCTACATGCAGGGTCTGTATATCTGAGGCTGTACAGCACCCTACATGTAGGGTCTGTATATCTGAGGCTATACAGACCCTGCAAGTAGGGTGCTGCTACACTGAGGTTAGTGGGTACAAGGGGATATAACCATCCATATAACACATGTACTGATAACTAGCTGCTACTGGAATATGCACTTCCTCTACCAGATTAGCATGGTGCTGACATTTTGAAATAGCAACAAAAAGGATAAGGTTTCAGATTCCTTTAACCATTTTTATTAATGTGTATGAAAAGTGCTTTATAAATAAAGATTATTATCTAAACATCTGCATAGTGTGGAAATTAAAAGTGGTGTCCAAGGAAGACCTCAAGGCGTACTGTAGGTAAGATATTAGTTCTATTTACATACTGTAGTTAATAATACAGTTTTATTGTTGAAAATGAAATGATGTAACGTTTTTAAACAATGAGGTGTTCTTAAGTGATTTGAATACCAACATGCTAATGGCTATATGGTCTGTAAACAAATAGCACTGCAATAAACCTCCTCTGTGCCTTCACAATATAAGCTGTTAAGAATTTAGTCAAAAATAGAAACAAGAAACGTGACCTTCCTGCTAGACAATGTAGGGTCAAATTACACACTTGAATGTTCCACGCAGAAGGAAATGTCCACAGGTCTGTGTGTGTGTGTGTGCATGCGTGAATGTGTGCGTGTGCCTCTTGAAGCACAAAAACAGACAGAAGAATATGTGATGTAATCTTGCCACAACACAACCTTCTAAAATAAGACTTCCTGTCTGCGGCTCTGATTTGTGTGTCCAACCATAGGCTGTTAAATGAACGTCACCATAGAGTGTATATATAAATGGATCCTCCATGACGTCACCATAGACTGTATATATAAATGGACAGACCCTCTATGACATCACCATAGACTGTATATATATAAATGGACCCTTCATGACGTCACCATAGACTGTATATATAAATGGACAGACCCTATCTCCGACTGTGTTGAAGTTTGCAGCGCAGCGTCATGAATTGTCCAAACAAATCTGGATTCACAACCTCTCTGCTTTCAATGTAACCTTACTGTACAGTACAACTGCATTTAATATTGTTAAAAATTGAGCCGTCGGGTTCCTGACTGTTCACCTTTGTGTCATATGATGTGTCATAAAGACAAAACACTACACATTATATAAGACATTGTAAATCCTAGAGTCATATTAAGTAACTGGGTATAAAACAAATCTATTTTTAACCCCATGTAATTAATAGGACAGTCAGCTCCAGATTTCAGCGTGAGATGAAACTACAGTTATGAGTCACACGTGACTGGCTTGTCAAGCAGCTTGTGACACACAAATGCTCACAAGGCAGAGTCGTATAAATCAGTTGAGAAGACAACAGTGCTGGGTAAATCAAAGGAGAATGGCTAGTTGAGTTGATATACATGATTATCTTCTGTAATGGCATATTTTTACTTAATCTTATATCTTACTTTATTTTTCTTATAGGTCTCGTTTATGATATAGGAATTGCCTTTTGTGTGCTTTCCCAGAGATTCTTTATATGACCTCAATGACCTTTTACCTAAGACTTGTTTTCTGTAGGTTTGAGATTAGTTAACCATATTAGATTAGTTAAACGCCTACAGGAAGAACCTAGGGGGCTAATAAAGAGGTCCCTGTATAAGGCTGATTTACAATGCCATATATCTGCTCTGACCACAGAATGACCTGTGTTTCTCATGTGAGAATCTACAGAATGACCATCTGTCTCTAAGCTTTGATCTCTCCTCTCCTGGTTTAACTTGTAACCCCTCGGGCATGTCTTAACTGTAGCTACATCTTCTGTCTTGATTGTTTATATAGCCTTTTGTTATCATTGTCAACATGCTTGTTGTGCCTAGTGTATATAAAGATGCACAGACAAGCAAGTGGAGACACTGCTGATACATTGATATACGTATTACTTGTATTGTGAAGACTGTTTCCATTTGATAAATTATTAAAAGAAACTTCTTTGTCTAAGCTAGCCTATATTCATTATTCATACACTTTAATTATAACCCTTTTTTCCATAACACTTGTATTATACAGTATTCTATATACCTTCAATTGTAGCAAACCCTCACAGTTGAACAAACGGGTTTTGTGAGAAAATAAAGAAATAGTAACATTCACAAAAGGTGAACCAATGGAAATAAAGCAAAAACACACGAGGTGTTTGCTTCCCAAGACCAAGGAGCTGTAAATATTACACAGCATTCCATTGTGGAGACATTCAAGGTCAGACTGAGTGAATGGCAGCATGTGTCCATTAGACTTGTACAAGACAGACCGATGCATCATGCAGTGAAAACCAAGTTCAAGTAAACTAAAATAGTTACGCTGTTGTTTGGTACAAATGCATATTCACAAAAGCCTGCTTTGACTCAGTTCAGATGGAAAGCCCGATTCAGATTTAAAACCCAAAAGAACGAGACACTTTCTAGGAGGGCTCTTTGCAGGCAACATGTCCCTGCCAGAACGCTGTGGGTTTGAGCCCTGGATTGTGAGCATCCTTGAGCAAGATGCCTAAGCCCTACCTGCTCATTGTAGTGTAGTATAATGTAATGTAGAGTCATGTAATGTATAGAACAAATAAGAAATAGGAACAAAGGGAGTGTTTTACTCATACATAGTGTACTGTAGTGTAGTGTAATGTAATGTAGTGCAAAATGATAGAAATGCATTCCTATCATAAAAATGTAGACCAGTTGTTGAATAGTGTTGAATCAGGAAAGCAGGCTTTAATAATACAATGGTGCAGCAAGGGAGAAACGTGTGGTTTCACAAGTGAAACATTTATGGGGTAACAAAGGCATGTTTGCAACTGTATACAGCACAGAACAAAGGGAAAGAGTCATGGCCACCCCCATAGGTAAATGTTCATTTGGTTGGTTCCAGTGTGACTGCAAACTTTAGCTGCTTATCGGGGAATACAACGACAGTCACATCCTGCCATCCAGTCTGTAGCTGGGACAAATGCTTGGGTGTGGTTGAAATGGGCCATACATGTAAATTAAGCACTGTCTTTTGTCTGTGGCGAGTGGTACATTTAGGCATGAGATGCAAAGAGCACAGGAAATACATCTGAAATGGTAAATGAAGTATGACATATCTGCTAAAGGCAATAACTATAATTATTAGTTGAATAATCAAATCACATTCCTTCAAATATACTGTGTGTGTGTGTGTATATATATATATATATATATAGGATTTTTTTCAAAAGAGATATAAAATTAGACAATATCATTTATATCGATATAGTTATATTATGCATTTTTCGATTTGTACGTCTCTCCCTCCATGCCTGTGTTCAGAGTGTCAAAGGGGCGGAGTCACCAGAGAGAGCTCACATGTCAATTAATGTCGCTAAAAATAAAAAATGTCCGTCGGGTTTTCTGTTTATTCTCTATGCCTGGAGATTTAGCCCACTTTATAGAAAATACCGATATAAATTATATTGTGTATCGGTATTCAACCTAAATATATCGGGATATTATTTTTGGTCCATATCGCCCAGCCCTAGCTTGATGTCATCTCACTAACCCACCATGAGCAGGGTGGCTGTGAAAACAGGGTTTCCAGACTAGAATTTCATCTCAGAAAATGTATCTGAGAGCAGTTGTTGGGTGGAGCCAGGCTACACAAGCACCACCCAGGTATAACAACCTTTCCCCCCCTCCACTACTGAAAAGATACGCTCTAGGCGAAACACTGAAAAATATGTATGAGCTGCGTTATGTCGTTTAGTGCTGGTCCTAAAATCAGTCAGTAAGGAGCACCAGTGCTACTAGTAGAAAAAGTTAGTCTGGAGCCCTGAAATACGATACAAATTACAAAGCAATAAAAAAACAGGACTTATTTGTGTGCAAGACAACAGTGTTCTGTTGCATTTATTTTCCAAAAACACGATCTTGGCTAAAAATATATACAACTCTTGATTCTCCATAAAGTAACATTGCACTTGGTGAAACAATGCCATTGCGAATCTGGGCAATTATAAATCTATAGGTGGTGCAAGGTCAACATTCTAAATATTTCTCTCCAGTGAATCTCTTAGTTACATCAACATATCATAGGAAACAATCTGCAGACACAAAATAGTATTTATAAAAGACTTTTCACTGCCCGACAACATTCGAAACGCATCGCAGACCAGTGCGACACTCCAACGCATGGATTCGGACTACTCCATTGTCAATGAATGACTTCCAGCACAACGCAATGCATTGGACACATTCGGTGGGCACCCGGCGTAAGTTGAAGCATCTCAGTTATTCACTGCCTCTGTCGAGACCTATGGAGCCAGAAAATGTCTTTTGTATAATGTGCTTATTTATTTAATCGTGTTTATGTAATCATCTTCAAAAAGAAGGTCTGAACCCCATGTGGCTGAAGCAAGCATTGTAAAATAAAAGAAACAAGTTTATTTATAAAGTACAGCCCTTCATCATATTTGTCTCCATGGGCTGCACAGGCCTACATTTCACATGGAAACAAACACCACCATCTGTACCTGCAGATGTGCTCCCACAGTGCAAGGACACAGACATGGAATCCAACCCATACTTAGTGTAGGATGAAAGAGGTGCGAGTGGGCAAAATCAATGTGTACTATACATGAATAATAAGCTAATGGCAACTCATACATTGTAAGAATCATTTGGACCAGCTCTCCTCACGTGTTTGACTCCTGTCTACTACCATTTCCTACAGACTGCGATTAGTCAATCGTCTATTCTCCTGACGGGTGTTAAACCTCTGAGATGCAGAAGCATAAATAGGTCTGGAGCGACGTCGTTCCCGTCTAGTTTGCAGTAGCGCGTCATGCAGGTAACCACAACAGTCTTTGTACTGACGTTTATGTCGCTTATTACGCCATTTTAATCTTCATGATAGAACTGTGTTATACTTGTTTGAGCATACAAATGTATTAGGCACGATTGTGCTGTTTACATAGATGCAGGACTTGCAGCTGTAAGGAATATGCCCACGGTGACTAATAATGTGTCATGAATGAAAACTGCCCAGAAATGAAGACATGACTTGGGGTCCCATGGTACAATCACACTCATACATACAGTTAGATAACATTTTAGGTAACCTACTAGTCCAGAGATATTCAACGTATTTCAGACCAAGGACTCGTTGGCTAATAAACACGGTAGATGGACCACCTATTGGGCTACAGATATAAAATGGTGCGTACCGTATTATAATAATGGGGTAGGGCTATAGAGGACCAGGACTGCCATAATAAAAAATAAATAAATAAATAAAAGTATAAATAATTAAATAAATATAAAAATAATTG
>JAOEGT010018193.1:0-10621 GCA_025447795.1 Speoplatyrhinus poulsoni
TTGGTCTATGTTGTGGGAACAGCAGCTGTTGGTTTTGAATAGACCCATGTACCCTAACCGCTGTAACTGGCCTTCTGCTGTTACCGTACAGTCAGAATAAAATGTACATATTGGAGCCTGAAACATTTAATTTACCTCTCCTCCATAATTACACTCCATCCAGCCTGTACTGTTAGCATATGTTAGCATTTACTTTGTCACCATTAAAACCACCAGGTGACCTACTTGGTCACTGGCACTATGTTGCTATTGTATAAATGTGTTGGTGCATGTACACAAAAGATTGTGTGATTGCTTTGCAAATTGTTTCAGTATCTCTCCCTCTCTCCTTTTAGCCTTCTGTTCTGCTGTCATTCTCTGCCTCACCGCTCCTCCTCCATCTCTCCTCTCCTCCCTCGGATAATAAACACCATTCTTCCTCTGCGTCGCTGGAATTTCCTTTCTTTGCATTTACAGCTCTGCGTTTAAACATCAGCTGATACGGGCCCGTGTGTCTTGTCTTTACCTTAAATAACGCTACAGCAGCGCAGACCGCACGACTCATTACTGCAGTCAAATGCAGCTTATCTCTTCTGTGTATGCGTGTGGACGACCGATACATCTACTTTGAGTAGGACATTGTAAAGGACCATACATATTGTTTGTGCGTGTGTTTAAATAATACCATTTAATTTATTAATTCTAACTAAAAAAAGTGTTATTTCAAAACCCTGAAATCATCTCACAGCCCCTCAAAAGCATGCCGAGAGCCCTCAAAAGCATGCCGAGACCCCTCGGGCGTCCCGGACCCTACTATGAGAACCACTCCAATACATATCTAACTGCTTTCATGGTGTCGACGTGTCTCCAGGAGTACAAAGACACCCAACGCTCAGAGTGTCTGTCCCACTCAGAGCGCGGTGAGGACGGTCTCAACCTGCGGTCAACAGAAGACCACCTCAGCAGTGACTCAGAAGGTGACACCCCACTAAACACACACACACACACCCTTCCACCCACCCACAGTGATATGTGACCGAGCCAATTAAACCGAAATGCAGAATAGTCAATAAAAAATGTTTTGTTCCAGGACAATATCAATAGTGCTACGTACAACCACTTTCAATACCTCAGCTTGTAATTTTTTGCTCTGACAAACATGCCTCATTTTGCCTTCAATTAACTAAAAGTTCTACTGCATTTAATTGGTAATTTTGGCCACAAGGGGTCATGATGAGCAAACAGTCCTCTAGTGTAGTTAATTTCAATCGATGGCAGTATTTTCTAGTAAATAAGTACATTTATATAGTAGTTTTCACAGATATAAAACCACACAGTGCTTTTCATTAATTACATTTAATTACATTTTACATTTTCATATAAATTAAAAGCAACCAATGACAAATGAGAGAGTAACCCACATATATGAAGACTTTTAGACACAGCTAGTGTATTGCAACACATCAATCTAGTGTTTCTAGAAGCTTTATTGCACTGTTAATGAAGCGTCAGTTTAGTGCATTCAGCTGACCATGGCCTCTCTTCCCTAAGGCCCCATGTCGGCCCCCGGCCCGGGGATGTACGCTGAGGCTCGGCCTCCTCCCTCCTCGGGTCACATCAAGCGGCCCATGAACGCCTTCATGGTGTGGGCCAAGGACGAGCGCAGGAGGATACTCCAGGCTTTCCCTGACATGCACAACTCCTCCATCAGCAAGATCTTGGGTGAGTCCCCTCAGCTCGCTCTATTCTGAGAGGGTCATCTGCCTGTGTGTGTGTGTGTGTCACCTGCTTCCTCCAGCTGAAACACACACACCTGGAAATTTGGGGAACGTAGCTTCTGAGATGTATTTCTTTTTTTTTGAGTTCAACTATCAACAATCTTTCTCCAATATCACGTTATGTCCAAATACCAAAACTGTATGTACTACAGTATAGCTGCAACATGTTTCTGTTGGTGGCGATAGTGGTTCACTTAATACAGATGCTGAGCTACCTCTGGGCAGCACTGCTGTATACACCAGCTAGCTATGTGCTAGCTAGCATAACCTCCTGGTGCTGTGTGCATATCTGCAGGTTCCCGGTGGAAGGGCATGTCCAACCAGGAGAAGCAGCCCTACTACGAGGAACAGGCCCGGCTGAGCAGGCAGCACCTGGAGCGCTATCCCGACTACAAGTACAAACCCCGGCCCAAGCGCACCTGCATCGTGGAGGGCCGCAGGCTGCGCGTGGGCGAGTACAAAGCCATGATGAAGAGCCGCCGACAGGAGCAGAGAGCCACCTACACTCACAGGTGAACGGGAGGGAACAGGGCCCTCCAGGGGGTGATGCATGCATTGCGTGCAGAGCGATTGTGCTGAGATACTTCATTTGGTTAGCAAAAATGCTAATCGCCAGCCAGTCCCAACTGCTCTTCACACCTACTTAATAAATGACAGACAGATGACACTGTGTTTTATACATAGTGTCCTTTGGTGTTTTTCAAAGGCGCTTTAAATGACTATTATTTTCTCTCCCCAGCCAATCGGATTCTCAGCAGCTCCATTACGCCCCCGGCGACGGCCAGTACCCAGGTGCCACCGGGTCGGTTTCTGTGACAACCATGCCTTTTCACCCCACCCTGCTGGAGCATTACCTGCCCCAGGCCCCGGCCTCGCGGAGAGCAGAGGGACCGGTCACGCCCACTGCCCTCCCCCGAGAACGGGAGCGAGCGATGGAGAAGGCGCAGTACAGTGAGGAAGAGGAGAGTGACGGCGGGGAGAGAAGCGAAGGAGAGCTGGTGCTCCTAACGGACTGAGAGAATGATTGACGACAGGGGAAGAGTTACTCCTGCTTGCCCAACCGCCTTAGGATGAGGAGGGCAAAACAGGGTGAAAATGGTTGAGTGCACATCTAGGTACAGTGAATTGAAAGCTTGTGCTTCTGCTAGACCAGTGGTTCTTGAACCCTTCCAAAGTGGTCAAAGTTTGTAATGACTCCCCCACCCCCCATGCACCTGCTGCATAAATGGTCGATCATTCTATGGCCGACATGACAACACAATGATACAAAACCATTAGTACCATTGAAATAATATGAATATTATTTTTTAAAGATATGTCCATTATATGTAAATCATCTCACGACCCCACTCACGTTGAGAACCACTGTGCCAGACAAAAGTGATATCTATAAGTCCCCTGTAAATGATTTCAGTGCCCAGTTCAGCCCTACCAACATGCACACACACTTACACTTAGACATTTGTCATCAGGCATCCACAGATGTTGTGTGTCATGTTGTGACATTTGTTTCCTTAAAATGCTGTATTTCATGAAAATGCTGTAAATGTATTCCCGTTTACCTCACAATTCTTAGTAATTTCCATGTTTACTTTATCAAGCACTGTTGCATGTTACCAGAGAATTGCAACATTGTCAAAGGCTACTGTCTAGAAAAAAATCTATTTGTCATGGCATTCCGTTTGTTTTAAATTTAAATAAGGCAGATAGGCAGAATATTCTAATAAGACCTTGTGAAACATATCAGCTTATATAAACCATGTGACTATCATTGATAATAGCTGAACTGTCCTTGAGCTTGGGCACAGAATTTGCAACGCAGACCTGTTATCAATGTTAGAGTGCTGCCTCCTGCTGTTCATGTTTACAACTGCAACGCAGAGGTCTACAGCCACCTCTAAGAAGTGAAGAAGGGTTAGAATTAAATGAATCACCAGAACAGCCAAGTTATAAGATGAGTTTAAACTAATATAGCTCCCAGCTGATGTTTAGCACTAGTGCCTATATCACTATCAAGTTCCCAAATCCACCTTGAAAGACAAATTGGCAAATGTGCAAAATATAATAAATAATTCCCAATTAGAAACCCTAGTGCCTAATGTATTACAATATTTGTCTCATGGAAGTGTTTTTTGCACTTGGTAAAATCACCTAGCAGCTCACCTTCGGCAAGCAGCACTGTCAGCCTCTGTACCATGTTTGCGTGTATGTGTATGTGCCTACCTATGCGCGGTGGGTTGACTTCAGGCTTGAACTTTTTTAACCTATTTGTGTGCTTCTTTGAGTGTTTATTGATTAAGGTCGTATCAAACACCTGTTTTGTGTAAAAGATTGTCTCCTCAGTCCTTGGGTTGAGTATTTTCCTATTTCCTATTCACCTCCCAGATGGGAGATGAATAAGCAAAGGAGTTCTCTTCATGCCATCTTTGGACAAAGGTCTGCCAGGGAAAGACAACATCTCTGTGGTTTATAGCAGGTTTTAATCACTGGAGAGACGCTCTGTTTTAGGATGCACTTGCAAATGGCCCTTTAGGGTCAGGAGTGTTCTGCAGTGTTGTAGTCATAGCAACATGGAAGATGTTAACATGACACTGCTGGTAATACTGTGTGCTAACCTGTGGTTGGTTTTCCACTAACCGCAAGTAAGAAATAACCATTACATTAAGTAAATCCCACGCAGTATGTATCCCACTTATACAAATTAACATTTGACTTAAGTAAAACCTTTTTCACATTACCTGTTAAAGTGATGTTGCACTTTTAATTTATTTCCTACTTCTATACCTTCCTTACCTCAGTGTACAGTAAATCAATATACTGGCTCTCAAGTTACTATGGTCTGCTATAGAGGGCAGTCTCACAAAAGTGCAACATCACTTAAAGGTTTTACTTACCTGTTTAACCCTCGCGCTGTCCTAAGGCATTTCAGCAGACTAGCAGCAGAGGGAGCAAACCGCCGAATGTCAGATGTCCGTGTTGTGGTTGCTGCCCTCTACTGGCAAGTGCACCGGGTCATTTTGACGCATAGTACAGCGCGAGGGTTAAGGCTGTGCAGAGCAAAATATCTTTGATTTTGTGTACAGAGATTAATAGAGGAAAATGTTTCTTATTTTACTGGAGACATGCTGAAATGTCACCCCTGCTGATGTAAATATAGATACTTTATTTTGTTTATAAGACCCTGTGTAATTTAAAGGTGTACATTTTCTTTTTTGAAGACAATAAATTGGTTGTGTTAATTACATTTGTGTACAATGCATGTGTGATATGAGTTGTAGATAAGTGTCCCCTGTAAATGTGGGGTGATTCGGTAAACTGGTCCCACTGAATGCAAGCCAAGCAAGTGAACATTAATTAACTCCAGAAACAGTAAGTCATTACTAATGCCCCCTTTCCTAAGATATAATGGTATAAAACAATTTAAAGTTGTTGTTAGAACAGTATTCCAAGTTATGAGAGCATTAGCACATCCAGCTACAGTGTAAGGCCTCTGCATTTTATCCAGGATGTTGAAATTCTGTGTTTAACTGTAGTTGTCTGCAGTAGCTTGTGTACACCTGCCTGTGCTGTTTGGCAGGATATCCCACAGCAGTGGATTTCCCCTTCCTCTCCACCATTGGAGCCAAAGACCAAGGCCTGAAGGCCATCTGGAAAAGAGACATGGAGGATAGAAAACTAAAGTGTCAATTACAGCTGATCCAGCATATTAAAATTTTATTCATTTTCCCAACTTTTTATTTTTTGTGTGTAACTGTTTGGTCATGAAACACTACTGCGCTGTTTTTGACATTCTTCTGTCGTAATTTTTGTAATTAACGAGGTAAGGCCGTTGATTTTACTTAGGTTTGAGAATAAAAACACAACTAAGTATTTTATAATAGAACATTTAAAATAAAAAGATCTTGCTTTTACCACGAACACCAATGGCACACAAAACTAAAAGCACACATTTTATTTAATTAATTTACAATTTGAATGGAAATATTTACTGACAAATGTTAAATACCCCTTTACATTCTTAGAGTGAAAGACCACTGCACTCAGTTTCACAGCATTTCTTACACTATTTACACCCTCATTCTCTACTGGCTTCTAACTGGGATTCCTCCCCATAGAGTGGATGAAAACATGAAAATATCATCCGCATTTGGAGTAAACAGGCTTTTAAAAAGAACAATAGAAAAAGTATAGAAATAAAAGCAAACAAAAACAACATTGTATGTGTAAGATGGGTTCTAATTATAAGTTAGTTAAAAATACATTCACATAAAAACTGTTGCAATGCAATCCTTATGAAGCATTTTGGTACAGTATGTGAGACAGTTCATGAGACAGATGAATAAAATATAATTGGGGAAAAAAGAAAAGAATAACTCACTCAATACCCTATTTCAGAACTGCTTTTAAATACCAATATATAAATGACTTTCATGGCCAGCATAAAACAGGATTCACAGGGCAAATCAAGTAGTACTGATAGTTGCCAAATAAAATCATGTACAGGGCATACACTAGCACACACTAAAGTTTGCTCTTTTCTTCAAAAAGAACAGTTAATTAAATCTTATCTGTGCAGTCTCAAATGTAAGGGGAAATTGTTCAGTAGCTTTGGCTTGTTTCCTCCTGTTTATGGGTATGACAGAACCCCTGATGGGATGGTAGTTCCAAACATATTGTACCAAATGACATCCACCAAGGGTCCTGAATGAGTCATGGAGTAACTCATTCATTCTCTAACTATACTTCAAGAGTGCAGATGCAGACACAAACATACATTAGGATTGTGCCGTAAAGCAAGTAAGCAAGAGTTCATCCCCTCTTCAGAAGCCAAAGTATCATCAAAAATATACATTCTAATGATAATTTAAGTTTCCACAGCCTTGCCAAAATAGGAAATTATGTTTAAACTTATGTCCAAGAATCTACAGTAGCCTCCTGGACCAGTGCTTTGTTACAGTATGTGTACACATTGATCATTTATCTGCATTTAGTTTGTCATCTTGCACAGCCATTCTGGCTAATGACACGACCACATCGGTTAATCATTATGTATACAAAGATGTGTCAAAAGAAACGTACCTAGTGTATTCACATTCCCAGTATAGCAGTTAACTGGGAAACAGCTATTAGAGCGTTGTGACCCACCCTTGCCTTGTGTGGGAGGGGCACATACTGTATAATCGGGTACACAAAACCACATATCCTCCATGTAGCCTATTTCACCGTACATGGATTCTAAATGTTATGGCTCATATTATGCCGGGGTGCACTGAAAAGTGTGTTAAATCAACCCAATTAATCTGGTTTGCCAGGAGGTATCTCATGTTAACTTTAAGGTCCCTCTGGTCTGAATGATGTATGGTGCTAATCGATTATTAAGCCTGCTAGTAATACGAGACCAGCATATGAGGACAGAGGGTCGGAGTTAAATACACCATAGCATTATCAGGGTGCGGGAACAGTGTACAGGAAGAATGTGTTGTGCTAAAAGGGTTTTTAAATGCCTGCTCCGTTGTCTGAAATGTTTAGAACTCTATCAGTGCATTGCGAGGTCATCTCCACCTCCACTTTACCACTGTGCCGCAGATAGCAGATAACCTCAAAATAAACCAATAAACATAACACGATTCAGCCAGACAGGATTGAGACCAAAATAAAATTCAAACCAAAGGTACGTTCGGAATTGGCAAACGCGTTTGCGTAACATGACATTGGAATGTCTTGTGGTAAAATTCCAAAGTTAAGAGATTTAAACGGTCACCCTTAGTCCAGCGTCAATGTGTTTGTCGAAAACTACACCCTCAGATCGCTTGTTTACGTGCGCTGTGAACTCAAAGCACACGGGAAACTGAACATGTTCGCGAACTATGATTGCCAATTCTGAATTCACCTCAGATCGGTTTGTCACACGCAGTAATTATTACGGTCCAAATGTTTTGCAGTTTGTGATTGGACATTGCCTCAACAAATGAACAGATTATATTAAATGAAAAGGCGATGCTGGAGGGATATAAAGCAGAGAAACTTGAGAGGCAGAGAGACAAGCACGCCCACACACACAAAGAGGGGCAGAGAGGTTAACTGAGGTTGTGATTTTCCAAGTGGTGAGAGGGATGGAAAGTTTAACAGAGCGATTTCAGGTGGCCATAAAAGTCACGAGGGCGGAAAATGGCGGAAAAGACAACAAGCACATGGACATGGTGTGTCGCATTAACCTTTGCACAGCTACTGACCACTTTCACTGATCTCCCTTCTTTGATATCAGCTCCCCCCCAACCCAACTCATCACAACACATACCTTACAATACAAAGTCAAATGTCTGCTTTAAAAGGCAGCTTGTAAAGCAGGAACCAAATCACTGCAACCCAGAACGTGTCGCTTTTCCGGCACACATTGCCAGATCTGTAAAAAGGTGAAATGCCTTGGTCGTCAAGGCCTTAAACAACCTACACTGACTGATATGACATGCATGCCATGGTGATACAGTAAACAGGCCTTTTTTGCTAGTGTTTGAGAACATCTCAGTACGTCTGTCAAAAGACCATTGTACCCAGCCGTAAAATTTCAGTGATCTTGGGTCAATAAAAGTATTTTTAAAATTTTCAATTGTTAGCAAAGGGAATATCTGACTTGAGACATCTGAATAAAATTAACTGCTTCACACACATTCACATAACCAGATTATGCGCCGAGACCAAGCTAGTGAAAGTTAACATGGAATGGAACATGGAAAGTAAGAAAGTGTCTCTTTGTGGGGGGAAAAGCAGAGTATGGAGGGACCACGTCACAGTCCGTCTGTACTCGGCTCTGAAAGACCAGCGTTCGCCACTACACGATCTTCATAAGCCTCCATTTGCCTTTTGATAGTGCAGGTGACAACACCCCCTCCCCCCCCCCCCCCCCACGCTCTGACCACACGAGTTCTGCCCTCTGCTCGCTCTTCTCATTATGGAATCTGCAGGGCCATTACAGCTGGCTTGGTCTTGAAGTACTGGTTAAAGCGCAGCACGGCATACCTGCCGAGACAGACGGACAACACATACAGACATTATGGGCAAGAGCATGTTCATGCAATTCTTTGCAGTTATCTGTGTAACTAATGTAGACCGTAAAGTGGCTGTAAAATGAGGTTGGCAGTCAAAAAGTATTTTATTTTAGTGATTTAGTAGAATATGTTCTAATGACAGACCATCATATTTCCACAAATTAAATATGCCACCAAAATTAAAAATGCAACATGCATTTATAAGTAATGCAAACAACTTAGGATACTTGGGACTGAGGACTGGTAAATTAGCTCCACAAGAAAGGGTGGGTCTGTTTCTTCTATAGAATCTCAAAGGCACAAGGTGAGGTGAAATGTGATTGGCCTCAATTTCACTCTCTCAACAAGCCCATGATGATACACTACACTGGGCATATCACCTGGGTAATAGTCTACATGGGGGACGGCCATCAAATGCTTTTGTGCACAAACACCGCTGCACCGTCCAACTTACCCTAGGAAGTCAAAGTCAATGGTAGAGTACTTGGCCTGGATCAGTGCCCAAAAGCCCCAGAAGAAATGAGATGCCTTTGGAGATACATGACAGATTATATAAAGGTTCAAAAACATAACAAGAACACATTGTGTGTGTGTGTGTGTGTGTGGCATAAAGCACATTATTCCTCCTCACCAGGGCAAACTTGTTGACCTGCACATAGAGAGTCTCCAGCTCTTGCTCGCTGACTTCATCTGTTTTCTTGGTGAAGAGCTTGTAGGCTTGCAGGTAAACTCTGAGCCACTCCATCTGCATGGCGCGACTAGGGTACAGCCCAAAGTCTGGCTCACTCATACCTGAAAACACGTGTGCTGAGAAATAAATACAACGCGAAAATGACAAAACCTGCCGGTCATCGAATGGCCGCTTGAGGCTGGCTGCAAAAGGGGGTCAATCCCCATAGACTCCAATGTTAAAATGTCCAACTTCTACAGCAAATATGAACATGTTTAAAGCCTGAAAAATTGGTTCATGACAATTGAATTGTTTGACACTATTAGATAAGATTATCGTTTGATGAAGCGGGGCAATACCCAGCAGCCTGACAACCACAGTATCATATCAGTGCCAAATCTGATGGTTTATTATTGGAAATGTTATTGTAAAAGCAATCAAGCTGAAAATCCAACTCCCAATATTAAACCATGGTTCTGTCATGGTGTTTTGCAACACATTTGGTGTAAAAGATAACAGTGTCTTAATACTTCATTTAAGACACTGCTTTCATACGTGTTCAGTGTGAAAAGGCATTAAGACAAGCTGACACATTGGCGGTACAACAATGCTTCAAATCCATTTCACCATACGCTCGCAGAACCACTTCTGCTTCGTACCTGCAAACTCATTGAAGTGGTTCCCAATGTCAAACGCCTGGTAGTTGTAGCTGGAATACTCGTAGTCAATAAATCGTACGTGACCTAGAGAGACAACAGATAAATTAAATAGAAATGGGTGTACCTGTATAGAAGGTATTTGGTTTAGACTAGTATTTTTATGTGTGTAAGGGAATTCAAAGGGGCTGGTAAGTGGGTGGAGAGAGACAGGAAGTGAGGTTTCCGAAGGATGGGCTATAATTTATTTAGCAGGACAATCAACCAATCGTTTGGCAAATGAGTGTGTACGGTTTGATGAGGGAAGCTGAGGGAAGGACACATTATACAAAACACGCATCATTTAAATTATAACAAAACAACAAAACAATCTTAATCGCTCTGGAGGACCTCGAAGACGAGTGCTTGGAGGACGTTGAAGTTTACATTGACCAGTGTTTTCACCGAGTGGTCATGGGGAAGCCCAAGAGAAATCGCACAGAAGACTCACCT
>JAOEGT010018204.1:0-10621 GCA_025447795.1 Speoplatyrhinus poulsoni
GAAAATTTAGCTTCTGTGGACGCTACCGCACTACTTGATCAATGAAAGAGCTTCGCTACTGAAAAGCTATTTGATTCTGAAAACAGCGCAGCAACCGCCGCGCTACTCAGAAATGTAGTTTAACTAGTAGCGTCGCTACTTACACTGCCCAACACTGATCATGGGTTTATCACGATAAGTCAATGTTGCAAACAATCGTGGGGAAATACAAGATTGTGTTGACCTCTGCATCCAAACAAAGTATCTCTCACTACAGCATAGACAGTTAAGAGTTTATATTAGATAGCATATGTTGTAAATGTATAATTTGCACTGATAACACTCTGCTGTACTTGACAGATTGTCGGCTGTGTAAGACAACTTGTGTATGATCTCTTCGACAAATGTACTGTTTGTAAGTTGCTCAGGATAAAAACTCTCCAAATGTCTTTTCAGTAGGTGCCTCATTCGTTTAGTTGGCATCCAGGGGTTAATGGGAATCTTTTGAAATGTGTATAATCTTGAGAATGCGCTTGAATGCTTTGGCCTTCTTGCCATGTAATGCCTGAGCATTACATTTAGAATTTCACCGTTAAAGAAAGAGAGGCCTTTGTTATGCTGATATTAAATACACGTCAAGTACGGGACATGTCCTGGAGGAAGACAGAATCAAGCTAAACTCAAAACCAGATCACAGATGAGACATACTTGACTGATTCAAAAGGAAATTCCTGTGAAGACAAAAGAGGCAATATTGGCAGAGTGGACTTGCTCTGGTTCCAATACACCCCTGCATTAAGAAACAAACAAAACACAAGCAAACAATACAAACCGTCAAAAAGGAAAACACCAACTGTTCTTTGTTTTCTCTCTCCGTAATATCCTCACTGTTTACACGTCCCTTTTGTATGTGTTTATATAGCAGAAGGGCAGTGTAGGCTAACTGTGTGGAGAACATATAGCATCAAGCGAGACCGCTTAGCTCGCAGCTACCCACGAGGGAACAATAACGCAAAGCTAAAGCTTTTGGCGGAGAGGAAACAAACTATGGCAAGGTTGCGTACTGCATCAGCTCACCTTGATGTGAGGCTCAAAGACTTGAAGACACAAAAGCTCAGACAAGGTTTCTTCTCAGGTATTTATCATTATTTGTATTATTTTTATTTTTTATTTTGCGACAGCAGCCGCTCTGCCTCAAGTCGTAATTCCCACCTCTTACAATTATGTTGTCTACAGCTGTGTTGTCATGGCCACCGTTTTGGAAAGACACATGCAACTTTTTTTGTAATTTATTACAAAAAATTGACTAATCCATTATTTACCAGCTAAAATACTGTAATAATATTAGAGGTATTTATGTTTTAAATTAGGGTTACTTCTAGGACTGCTTTTAGATTTAAAAAGGACGTTTTTTTTAAATGCATAAAACAATTGACTGTTCTGTTATATACCTTTCATTAACTTTAAGCAATAATTGAAATAAAGTCCTACTTTAACCTGATCCCCTGAGCAACGTAAACCTTCACAAGCAAATGGTTTGAGGAGGTAGTTCTCCGTGAACTCACATTGACACTGGACAAATTGGTAGACAGTTGAAATCAAATATTTTTGCAATGATTACACAGAACTTTCAAAATTCAAGTTCAAAGCAAAGCATGTTCGCCACGAACGTTTACCACGCCGCCAATTCTGAACACACCTCTGGCTAACACAGCCTCTCCTATAGTTTCCTAACCACCAGCATACAAACATGACTACAGCAAGGTCCATCACTACTGCAACGTTTTCTGTGGACACCAGCAGAAAAGGTACATCTCTTATCCGCTAGTCAGCTTCCCTAGTTAAGGAAGGTTTGGAAAATAATCCACAACCACACACTGGCTAACTACGTAGCTAGCTAGCCCAGACAGCTGTGTATCTAGCTATGTAGCATGCCTTTACTGCTGTTGTTGTTGCAACAGCAGCAGTACAACAACAGAAGTACAGGCATGCCAGCAGGCTCCGCCCCTCTTGGAACGTCAACCCCCCCCCTCCCCACTCCCCAATATGTTGGGAGTCTCGGTGGTCTTTGTCTGCGGAGACAGAGCTCTCGGAGGGAAGAGATAATGCCTGCCAAGTGTATGGCACACACACACACACACACACACGCACCCAATATACACACACAGGCAGACACAAAGGCATGAATACATACACACACACACACACGCGCACCCAATATACACACACAGGCAGACACAAAGGCATGAATACATACACACACAACACAAAACACGCACGCACACAGCCGTCGCCCTCCAGAGCCGTGTATTCGGCGTGGAGTCAAGGTGTCTGTGTCAACGAACAGGCGATACCAGGCATGTTGGAAGGCACAGCCTGGAGTAATTAAAAATCCCTGAATAACAGTGGAATGGGAGGGTTGTCTCCGTTCCTTTCTTAGATAGGTTCATGCGTGCCGGCGAAAACACTGCTCCTCGTAGGAGAAACGGTGAGAATTAATAACGCTTTGTGGGGAAAAAGTAAAACGCTTTTGATGGGAGGATCGCCTAATGGGTGGTGTATTTAGTTCCGGGGGTGGGGGATGGATGATGTAATGCGTGGGGTGCAACACAAAGCCTTGGGGCCTACCTGGGGCATGGGAGGATGCCTTATTGCCCCCCCCCAATCCCTTTTGCTTGTGGCAAGTCAGTACTGCTCTCGGGGGTGACTCAGCAAACTCTCCTACATGGTGCTGTGTGTCCCCTACAGCAGAGGGTGGCGCTAGAGGGCCTCCTGGGGCACTTCCATGTCCTGGGGGAGACGACATTCCACACGCCATACCATATGCTGTGGCGTGTTGGCGAGCGAGTGCTAAGCGCCACCGGCGGTGTTGTCAAGTCGGCTGCATGTAGCATGGTGTAAAGTACGGAGATACAATTAACGCCCGGCATTAGCCAAATGCCAATAGATGCTGCATAAAAGTGACCGCCCAGAGTGCCTTCGCCGATTGTGGGCATTTTAAAAGCTTTGCACAGGGATGCCAAACCTTCATTACTTGCAGAGTAAATGGCTGCAGTCTCAAATCCCTGATGGACCATGATTAAACACAGCGTCTGCACTTTAATTATTTTCTTATCTATCATTTTCCAATTTACTTCCTAACGAAGAAAAAAAAAAAAAAGAAAGATGTTGTACTTTGTGTGTTTTGAACCTGTCATTCACTGGTGAATCACCGGTGAATGTGCAGTCATCTAACCTGCCCTACATTTAGCTTTAAATAGCTGGTTGAAGATGATAGTTACAAACCAAAATGGTATTTTGGTAAATCATAGCGCTCATTTAAGGTTCAAGAGCTGGGGTGATGGTGCCATGCGACGTCATTTATACACTTGGACGTTAACATCTCGATCGGGCCGATTAGCGATACAGCTGCAGGACATTCCATCCAGTTTGAGTTGGTTTCAACAAATCGCTCATAAACATCTTACCGTAGGGGCTTTAAGGCAGATACACGTGTATGGTGAATGTTAATTTTTACTACATTTTTCAGAACAAGTAATTTTGGGAACAATAACAACTCATTGAAAAATTGTCAAGCAACAACTGAATCGTCCATATTTTACATGTGAACCGGTAAATCCGGAGAGATGTTTAATCTTTCAGATGAGAAAAAAATGAATATTTCACAGCCCGATACAAGGCCGCTTGCATACACAGGGCAGGCATTGTGCATCTATTCTAATTCGGTGTATGAGCTGTTGTACTTGAGGCCTATTAAACTTTGTTCCACATGGATGCAAAACCAAATTAGCAGAGGTCCTGAACTTGTGTTACCATTTACTTGCGCGATTAGTATTCCGTTAGCACGTAGACACTATAATCAGAGTGAACTGGAGAGTATTTGGGGATGGAGTGGAAGAGTGAGTGTGTGTGTGTGCGAGAGAGACACACTCGCACACTAAAGGGAAAACACAGAATGATGTTGGAAGAGAGGGAGATAATTCTCCTCAGAGCCAGGCTCCAATAATGCTCTCTCTCAGTCTGTAGTAGAACAATTCAGAGACATCACACTGAGACTTGGGATGAATCAATTTCATAAAACCATCACCCATCTTCGCTCATTCCCACCCTACGTTTTTATCTTATTTTGTATTGCCCTTATTAAAACATATTACAACTATATATAGTAATATCATCTTTCAAGTTATGTTTTATTGTTGATTAATTTCATTTAACCATTTCATCCATTATTTTTTTAGGAATTTCTTAAATTACAAATTGCTGCAACCTTTGTATGAATATATATAAATAATATAAATATATATAAATATCATCATCATCAATATCATCATCACCGCTACCACAGACAACTCCAATGTAAAACATATGGCTAACTAAACGATGCCAGGGACGGTTGTTGTTGCCATAGGAAACGCATTATAATGTAAGAAGGGAGCAGAAGCTCACCAATGGCTCCTGCTCAGGGAGTGGAGAGGCATCATTCCACACTGCTGAGCGATGACCTCTCTCCCATCGGTGGCGTTTTGCTTTTCCAAAAGTGGATTTACTTTCCATTGTAAATAATGTTACTAATAAACTTTATATAGACATGTTTTATTTAGGAAATTAATAAAACAAAAACTATGAATGAAATGCTTCAATTAAATCAATCATCAGTAAAACCATAACAAAAGGAAAAGAAATGCTGGTTTTACAAACAGGACAAAAGGGACAAAGATATAAAAAAAAAAAAAAAAACATTCCCTAGAGGCAGATTTCTGTTACCCCTCTAACATGTATTTGCCCTTCTAAATCAGAGGCTAATAAAGTGTTAAACCGTACAACTATGTATGGAAATGTGATGTAGGTCGGTCAAGGGATGTCACGATACCAGAAATAAAGCAGTCGATACCAATACCAGTGAAATTCCACGGTTCGATACACATTTCGATACCACAGGGAAAAATATTATACACACAAAAATGTGACATGCCTGTATTTTATTCGCTTCAAGGACAAGGTTGATTTTCTTTCACTTTCGCCAGGCCATTAAATAGGTTTAAACCAATCACAACAAACCATACGTTTACTTTCTACTCAATCGATAAAGCTTTGCTGGAAATTTCGAATGCACCGTTTGCATACTGGTTTTTGTGAATATTATTCTCTGATCATCCGCCTGGAACACAAAGTGTGGCCCATGGAGCATTTCTTTGGTCCGATATGGTGGTCTAGTCTGCCATCTAGTGGTAGACAAAGTCATACATTGTCACTTTAAAGACGTCCCTGGGTGTGAAAAAACTAAGTGTGTGAAATATGTCCTCAAAAACTATACATACAGTAGGGTTAAGGTATCTGGCTCAAGCTCTTGCTTGCTATGTAATATTAATACCATGTTACTGGTATATTGGCTAATTATCACTTAGGCTAATATTTATTGTCTATTCTTTAGTAAGGTTCAGAAATGTAAACCTGTAATTGACGTGCGACAGCTATGATAGGTTTGTTATTAAATTCAAAGAGAATAAAACCATTGTATCTTTTTAATCTTTACATGGTTCTCATCTTCAGAGGTCAGCACGGCCTGACCTGATGGATATGCTGCTGTTAACACACGTGCAGACTTCTGACAAATGGTCTTTGGCGCACCGTCATTTAGGAGTAGCTGGCCCGAAGTCATGGAGTCCACCCAGCATAATATATTAGCCTTCTCCCCAGCGCGGGAGCAAACTAAAGCCTTTTTACAGTTGGGTGTGCAACATTACCATTAACTGGGGTCAAGGGGTAAGCTTCAAGACCTCGTTCACCAGGGAAGGGAAAGTCAGTCCGTGTCTGAATGGGTGTTACCCAGAAAGATGTCCTGCAGGCATATACGAGCAACACAGAATGAATCGGCAGGATGTCTCTTATGATTTGTCCTTCAAACGGTCTGGCTCTTTATAGCCTTGAAGAGCGAGGGCAAAGCAGAAGCTATTTTCAAACAGTCCAAGTTCAGAGGTGCATGTTTTTATTGTTTATTTTAATAAAACAGACTCATGGTCAAAGTCGACGCAATGGCGCACAAAGTAAAATGAAGCGCAAAAACGCCGATACTGATCTTGCGTGGATTAATTTCGGATACTTCTCGCTCCAATATCTGCAATATTATATTCCTTGGCCCGTTCCCTCTCCGGGGACCCGTGAGCAATCCGGTTTCATCTGCTGCAGGACGTCTTGGTTTGTGTGCCCTCCCTGACGACCTTAAATCTCATTTTCCAACCTCTGCTTGTTCACCTGTAAAACAACCCACAGAGAGCAAGACCGAGGGGGCTTAAATAACACTGCTGGAGTATTGTATGAATCCCCCCCACCCCCCGGCACAGTATTCAGTTTACATTCCTCCTCACACTCAAGAGGGCAAGGAAGATGACACAGTTCAGGGCACAGTGTATTATTAGCCTTAAAGGCAGAGTCATTGATGCTGCACAAAAAGCTTGTTATTGATATTTGAACTCAATCAAAACATAATCACCTTCCCCTTCAATGACATAGGGCGCTGCTCCCTGAGAAGCAATGCCCTCCACACTTTGGATACATATTGCCAAGGCTGGGGTAGTGTTGAGTGGTGCGGTCTGCGCCACTTTGTTTGTCACCATTTACAGAGCCGCAGCAGAGCTGTGTAGGAAATCTGGAATATTTTTCCATTGCGCACACCAACAACATACAGTAATGTAGCAGTTGCAGTCAAACTGCAATATTGTAAAATATGCACAAAAAGTAAGGACATTTGTGAGTGCTTGTGGGATCAGCTTGGGCATGCTGTTGGTGCCAGGGTGACCAACACAACCACGTTGGCTGACCTGCGACAAATGCTGGTTGAAGAATGGGATGCCATCCCACAGCCGTGTGTTACCATGGTGACCAGCATGAGGAGGAGGAGCCAGGCTGTTGTGGCTGTGTATGGCTCTTCCACATGCTACTGACGCTCCTGTTTGCTAAATTAATACATTGTTAAATTGCCATTATGTCTGGTTTCTTCAGACGCCAATCATCCAATCCACCAAACAACACCAAACAGGTAAAGTCAACAGCAAAAAAAAAAAAATAGTTTCGCACTTGTTTCATGGCGGCAACCCACATACTCAGCTGCTGCTCATCCCACAAATGCATGTTCCTTACAAATTAGAGTAAAATGTAAATAAAAGTTGTCGGTGACCAGGTGCACCCAGAAGCAATAACTTCAGTAGGCAAAACATCCAGGTGGAGTAACAAAAGGTTTGCTCGGGATATCATAGTCGGGGGGCGGGGGAGGGGAAGAACAACATGTGGAGGTACCGACAGGGAACAGGCTGGGAACGTTGTTGGGGTGCAGGCAGAATAAAATAAAACAAGGGCACAAGGACCCTGGGGACTGTAGTTGAGAGATTAACTAACAAACTGGCAAAAGGTAAAAGAAACCGAGGCTGTTTCTCAATTCCAAGAACCCTAGTACATACTTGTGTGAGAGGTACGTTCTTGCCAAGTGTCCTTCAGAGAATGGTCTTGCAAGAACGCGAGGACAGATCTTGATTGAGATGCATATTTTTGGCTATCATTCTAGGCTATTGCGCAATACCTAGGGATGACAACACTGAACGCTTGATAGCCGGCGGCCTGTAAGCAGGACCTCATCTACGAAATCGTAGCAAATTTTAAACTAGCCTCCATCTTGATAAAATCGACCACAGATTTGAAGTTAAAACATATATTCTTGCTTTGAAAACTCTTAAAACAGCTTTTCGTGACACAATAACAGTAGTATCTCAAAAAAGTATAGCTAGTACTGTATTCTTCCCGTACAATTTCATAAAAAATATATTTTGATGTTTAATAAAGTATATATCATGACAATTATAACTATTTAATTATTACTAAGTACAGCATCTGCCCTATATCCCTTAGTGAACCCCAATTTATTAATTTAGCCATACTGATATGTGTTCGTGAGCTTCAATGGGATCCTATGAGAGATTCAAGTGTGCTCTCTGTCTATGGCGAAAATATCAACGTTACTTGGACAAAAGGCCAAAACCCGTCATTTTGAGTCCTGCCCTGAGAGCATTGGCAGATTTCTCAATGAGGATGGACCCCGTAATAAACAGCCAATCATTGACAGAAAGATTTTCTGCTGCTACGTTCATACAACGGAAATTAGAGTGCTCGATACAGCACCGAGAGGGTGTTTGTATTTTGTGTACTTTTTTGCAGTCTAATTTGAGATTTCTCAGTTTGCGTATACTGTACTTTTTTGCAGTCTATTTAGTTCTTTGAATCGAGTTCTCAATTCGTTTGGTAATTAGGACTACTTTGCTCATGTTTTATGATTAGAACTAGCATCATTTACCTGCTTTTCATGGTAGACACAATGTTCTGTCACCAGTGATTTCATTCAGTAGCAACAATTTCAGCCATGTTGTAGCCTACATAAGCTATTTGAGCTTGCTGTTTCTGAATTAAAGGACCAGCCGCCTCTGGTGCAAAACCAGGCTGAAACCGTGACAGTTATGAGCCCAACACATACAATAAAATAAACTAGTTTAAAAACAGAGACAGACTCTGTGACTACAAAAATATTGAGAAAATACATTTTGAAATGGCTTGATGAATTAATTAATCAATCCAATCCACAGTCAGAACAACAACAATTATATATATATAGAAAAACATTAGTATGCATTCCTTAGGGTCTTTGCTGGCATTCATTTGTGCTATAATTGTGGCTAAGCTGTTTAGAAAACATATCATCCCAAAGGAAGAATCGGTTTTCCAAGCCCTCCGTTTTGTCAACCTAATATTTGATAAGCCTGCCTCCAGAGCCTACCAGAGTATAATCTGGTTCAGAAACAAAGTAGGACAGCTTTGCTACACTGACTGTTGGCGACTAAAACAGACAGAGTTTCACACTGCCTGGGGATATACTGCTTTTAAATTGTTTTAAAATATTCTTCTAACACTGGCCCTCTTGCATTGACTTCAATTGTTCAACTGAAAAAAAAGGAAAAAAAAAATCTAGTGTCCTAAAAAATTATTTGGCAGAAGCTTTTATCCAAAACGACTTACAAACAGTACATTAGTCAACAGTATAAGAGATCATACACCAGTTGCCGTACACAGCCGACATTCTGTTAGAACAACAGCAGCATGTCGTTAGGGCTCACTATAGGATATACCTTTGCAACATACATCCATGCATTATGTAAAATACCAGGGGATTTAAAACGTATCAAATTTACCAGAAAATCGTTGTCTAAAAACTATTTCTCCACAATGTTGTAGTCTTGTACTCCAGATATTTCCATGTTTGATAACTATGGGAATGGGAAAATGCATCCTACAACAACTTTATTATGCAAAACCACCAGAAAGTCTTCTGGATCAAACTAAGCAGTGACCAGGTTGTTTTATTGGTCCAATACCCCCCACTCCCCACCCCACACACACAACTTTATGCTGAATTCATGAAGTATCGGTTCATAAATCCTACCAACAGCAAACATTAATCCCCGCCTGCCCCAGTCCGTCAGTGAACGGTCACATAGCAGAAGGTGTCAAGTGATTATAATGGAGTCGGCATCAGCAAGGCCTTTTTAGAAAACCGTCCCCGAAGGGAACGATTACAAAGATGAATGACAGCTGTCACATATAAGTGCAACCCATACTGTGTTGTCACATCACCGCCCCGGCCATGTAATTAATCACAATAATGGTCTCAATAAGATGAAAGTAACCCCCTAGCTTTATGCAGCGTATAGCGTTTTTTGATTGATGTGTCCCTGAAGTTACAGCTTAATGTCATGTTTTATGTTTAAGGAAAACCCACGCTGATCTCAAATGTGGATTGTGTGATAACTAATTAGGCCTAGTCCACATTGTGCTAAATATAATTCAGTCATGTGTATGCATGTTTTGTGCTAGTTTGTGTAGACATAATTGTATACCACATATCACCACCATGTAGGTATGCTGTGTACTGTAGACTGACTGGCAGCCAAAGTGTGACCAAAGTAGCCGGAAACATAAGTCAATATTGTTATTCGTCTCGACATTTAGCTTATTGATCAGCTTATTGATCATCTTATTGATCTACTGCTACAACGCCATATCAAACAGACACTTGTGGAATGTGCTACTATAAAATGCTTCAGTCAGTTAGGGACATTACCATGTTAAGGGTATTTTTCTGCACATGAAAGCATATGCGAACACCGTTTGCATATGCAAAAAAGTCTGTCTCTACAACTTTTTTGTTGTCTGCCAAGCCAACATAAAATATTGCCTCCATATCGTTGGCCTACATCTTCACCTACTGTAAATTGACCTAGCTTAGGCCTTGAGATTTGGCAGATGTTTTTACGCATAATATTTCTCAAAGAGAATGTACATATTTGAACTACAAAATATATAAAATGTCTTGCTGTGTGCAGGTCTTTAAATCTATTCAATCTGTATAAATCTGAGGTATAGTTACTGCTTTAAAGAAAGAGGCAGACTGAAATACGGGAGACAGGAAGATACTGAGAATAGAGACAATCACATATGTGACGTAGTGCTGATGAAGGGGTTGAGACTAGAGACGGTCTCTTATGTGACGTAGTGCTGATGAAGAGGCTGAGACTAGAGACAGTCTCATATGTGACGTAGTGCT
>JAOEGT010018215.1:0-10621 GCA_025447795.1 Speoplatyrhinus poulsoni
CTAGGCTCCAGACAACACAGCCCTCAGGTTCATAGGGGCACCCAAACCTCTCCACCACGATAAGGTGATGGTTCCCTGTTTGGTTATAATATATGTAATGTCTATCATAATGTCATAATCATCTGGCCCACAGTGAAAATCACCTCACCCGCAGGCCTTAGCTCATTAGCATGGACTCCTCTATTTAGATAGGAAGAGCACACCAGCCTATACCACCACACAGAGGACACCTCCATCAGGAACCCATTGGAGGGGATTTGTGGCGCTCCATTGACGCACGGGGAAAACCGCCCTGCGGCTTTGCTGGCCCACTTCGCATGGCGGAGGCCTTTCTCACAAACGTGACATAAAATGTCAGCATGAACAACCTATTTGATGTGGAGCTCAGTCTGAAAGTGCTTTCAACTCTATTCTGGGGGAATTCATTGTAACCAAAAGGCTCCCCAATCACCAGTTCCATTGATCCCGTTATCAAAAGTAAAACTGTTTCCTGAGATAAGATCTTCAAATAGCTCAGCACTTACACTCATTGTGTTGGTATGTGTATCATTGACTGTTATTGCACATAACTGTTTTATATCTTAAGATATTTGGATGAATTGTACTGTTTTCTCACTGTGTTTGCCTGTTCAAACTTGCTTGGTTGATCTTGAAACATAGACATTACCTGATAAGTACAGGTTAAATACTGTAAAAGGAATCAAATTTGCTTCATTCAGTCATGTGCTAACAAACAAAAGATACTCTCAAAATGTTCCTCTTAGCTGAGCGATTTCAATAAAAACTAATGCAAACTTCAGCTCATATATTACATGTACATATCTCAAATGGAAATACAGTGGCTGAAACTAAATAAGATAATATACTAATGAGATTACATAATGACACACAGGCTATTTAACTGTTCTCATACCACTGTATACTAATCATCTCTCACAAGGTAATTATTTAAAGTTAATCTATATAACTTTCTGCCACTAGATGTTATACTAGAGCACCAGAATCTCAGACAGAAACAAACAGTTAGGTCTATGTGTACGAATTTCACCATCAAACATGAAGTAAGTGAACAAGGGACTTACCTAAATTCATGTTGTCCTTAGTAGCAGCTCGGGCGGATTCAGATAAACTTATCACAAAATATTGCGGGTGCAAGTGGATCGGGTCAAAACACTGCAACTCAGTGTTAAACCAAGTAATATATATATACTGAAACATTCGGGTGGGTTGGCTCTCATAACTGGTTGGGTGGGTGCGGGTTGTAAAAAACCACGACCTGCGCATCACTATCAGGGTTGGGAAGTAACCGATTACATAAACAAAAAACAAACTGTAATCCATTACATTTACCAGTTAAAATACTGGAATCAGGTTTCAGGATTATTTTTTTATGTGATTATTTCTTGGACTACTTTCAAATTTAAAAGGGAAGTTTGCAGAAGAAAAATTAATAAATCAATTGTCTGTTCTCTTATTTAACTTTTCATTAATGTCAATCAATGATTGAAATAAAGTTCAAATTTAATCTGATCCCCTGAGCTACATAAACGGTCACAAAAATAGAAAGATTTTGCGTGCCAACGCAGTACATTGCTTTGGATGGCATTTCAAAGAACAGTGTTTAGGCGTGAAGTAATCTAAAAGTAATGTAATCATATTATGTTACTAAATTTAGGTAATCCAAAAATTACATTACAAATTATAATTTTAGTCTGGCAACTAGTAACTGTAATGGATTACATTTAAAAAGGAACCTACCCAACCCTGATAACTATTGCCCATACTCCTTCCTTGCATCATAATCCCTACCTCTCTCAACACACTGAGGTTGCTACTCCACCTATTCCTATGAACTGTAATAAATGTATCTTGTAAGAACAATTCAGAGTGTGATGTAAATCTTTGCTCAGGATTCAGTTACTCCACTATATCTTTGCATAGACAAAAGTTTTTTGCTGCTTTAAAATCTCATATTCCAGGCTAATGTACATTCAAGGGGGGGGGCATTAATTAATTAATGGGGTCCGACGCTAGTAGGGGCCCCTACTGTAAATGTTTAGAAAATAGGTTGTTTATCTTTTTAAAAATGTTACACAAAATGTTGAATGACAACGTGAGGAGAACAAAAATGTTTAACCATTAGCAGATCTGGCAGGCATCTCAATTTAAACATGTTGTTTGTAGCCCCTACCCCCCTTAAAATTAATGCAAAAGGTTTGGTCCACTCCAGGAAAAGATTACTGCTGCGCAGCTTGTGCTGAATGAGAATGACACCGATTTAGCCAAAGCATGCACCTACAGTGCTCACGAACACACGTGCTCTCTAGCTCTCCCTATAAGTGCATCAACTTGCCATCCACTCCTGTACAGTTGTGTTCTGAACATAAACAGGACGCTGGGAAGGAGGTTAGGTATTCCAGGAGTGCAGCTGTGAAGAAGTGTACCTTGAAAGCACAATATATGTATTCAAAGAATCTGCATGACTGACAACACACTATATATTCTCCAAAGAAGGTTTGCCTCAGATAAGCAAGTTTAACCTGGAATGTAAGCCCCAAGCAAGCGCTGAACCACATCCACAATCAACATCAGCATCGATTTCTTCTTTAAAATGCTGCTGAAGAACAGAAGAGAACAGAAAGGCTCAATGAAACAGACTCCCAGAGAGCAGTACAACAAGACTCAGTGTTGTGTAAGGACACACTTCACTTTGTCTCTTTACAGAGCAGATCAATAGATGCTAACACAGATAACTGAAGAATGCCAGGGCCGCAGATACCGGACAATGACTTCCAGCACGCTAGCACAAGGCCAGGCCCCCTGGTTGTTTTCAGACAGACAGGTGTGCAGAGAGATACATACTGTCATGTATGCAACATGACAGATCACTGGAGCACCGGTGTGTGTGTGTGTGTGTGTGTGTGTGCGTGTGTGTGTGTGTGTGACTCATTCCAAATTTGAGCATGATCAAAGCTGGGCCAGACTGTTTCTGACAGAGGAGAGAACAAAGGATTGATGCCATGCATCCAGCCCTTCTATTAGCGATATGTATCAGGCTGAAGACTTACTCATGCTGTAGCACGCATGGTGAGAGCCTTGGTGTGTTTAACACAATGATGCCTATGATCATATTTACTGACATATTCACAGACAGAAGTATGTAACCTGCTTCACATATCTTGGCCTATACCAAGATATTCACAATTACACAGTATGCCTTCAATGCAGCCTGGCTTGACTAGATGATTAACATCTTACCTGTATGGTAGTGTATGCAACTATTACTGTAAGAACAGTAAAAGAACCAAGGCTGTCAACCCCACCCTCACTGACCTACTCAATGTAAAAAGACCCTAGCCGGTTACAGTGCTAAACATGCAAATATAAACTGTACAAACCTTTCCAAACGCCACACACAAATTACATTCAAAATGGTCCTTGAGCTGCTTAATCTCCATTTATCCCGACGTACTGTCCATGAAAACAGGTAATGTCAACGAAAATGGGCACATCTCTCCCATAATGGTATTATGTGAAGTAACACCTTCAATTCGTTTGGTCTGGAGATTCTGTAAAGTGTGTAGACAATAACTTGCTCCAGACAGACTCATATATCTTGGCAACTGCTCAGCTGTAACAGCCAGACTATCACACAGCTTTCCTGTTTCTTATGGCCGCACGGAAACTTGAGATTGGGTCTAGTATGTTTTTTTAAATGGTCATTATTTTTTATTGATTTAATTGTGTTAATATATACTTGTTGTTCCTGTCGGTGAATGGCAATCAGACTGAATAATTCATTTAGCGGTGAAGGCAATTAATACAATGTTTTGCTTTTCTGCTGAGCTAAAAATATGCTTTGATGTTTGGCACCAAAGCTAACTAAGAGTAAACAGAACAGAACTAAACAGTGCTCCGTTACAGCAGGTTCACACAATCCCTGCAGAGGATTTCAGAGTGAGAGGATTTGAAGCTAATCCCACCAACAGAGCACAATATGAATGAGGGCAATGGAATGATCCCTGGTGCATTACTGAGGAGGTGCCCAATGATACGGCTGTCAAAGCCTTTAAACTGATCATACTGGCAAATTGGTATTTTAAGGCCAACAGTATTTATCTGCAGGTAGGCCATAAGCCTGATACACCGGTTGATGCCAACAAGCCCAACCACAAAAATGGGGCAGATCAAGATCCACTAACTCACACAGGTGATGTGAACAGTCTTGTCATTGCTAAGCGATAACTTTACACCTTTAGTTTATGTGCTGGATTACCACATATTCCAGTGGTTGATCATGTAATTAAAGGTGTATGCATGGCCAAGACCATCACAATTAAATTTATGATGCTTTTCTCTCAATGTTGGATTATTTTGTGTCACTTTATGTTTAAAGTAAAGTCTTTAAATACTATTTGAAAATGTTTTAAGTTTTATGTCATGTTTGTGTTATCGATGGAGCCTATTTAGGGATTAATATTGGCCAGTCGTCGAGAATCTGATGTGATTATGATTCAAAGGGTCATTCTAATTTGAATCTAAATCCCATACTGATTCAATCTGATTGGCCAAATCAAATGGCCAAATCAATTAGGGATCATTTAACAATTTAAATTACATTTAAATTTCAAAGTTTGTTGCAGACTACTTGAACTCTGATTCTATAAATGGAACATATACTGTATATTCAATAGCATAATTGGTGCTTAGACACCTATGTTTTACTAAATTAATTTCTATAACCCGTCTAAAACGTATATTACAAGACGGAGCATCCAGCGGCAGATGAGCATCTGACTCCTTTATGATGGTCCATTTTAAGAGTGACCACCTAACTCGCCAGGGCCGTTTCCCTTGACACCCATCACCTTGAATCACTATCACTGCCATGTGCTGACGACACCTTGCCAGCTCGGGGGTCCTGGGAATAGACATTATTCATCATCCTGGTCCCTCAACAATAAAAGCCCTACAGAAAGGGCAACAAGGGCCACTGACAAGAAAAGAGTGATTTAACAGAGTCAAGGCTAACTGGTCCTTTGAGGCCCAGTGCACTTCTTAGGCTATGTTCAAATTATGGAGATGGTAAAACCATACAGCAACTGTCAATATAGCCCACAGATACAACAGAAATACCATAATGTTATGGAATACACAGGAGGACATCTTATAAAAACCAGGGTATATAATGCTGCTTTGCACCTTCTACTCCATGTCCCAAAGGCCTTCTGACTTAATCGCCACGACTCTCCTCCAAGCCATCTCAAATGACAATATACCATTCTCTGATCAGCTGTTCCCTGCTGGCGTGGTTCCTGTCAGGACACAGAGCTTCCCCCCTCTCCTCAGTCCATATCCTCTTGGACCAGTCTGCAGTGGTTGACAGAAAACAACCAGCTCCCATGAGCACTGCTGAGCTCATCTGAGAATAGCATCTCTTCAGATAGTAAATGTCCCAACACTGTAGATTGCTCAAGCATCAGGTTCATTCTGGCCATTCAAGAGAAGCAGAGCAGCTCCTGGTCCATGTTCTAGTTAGCGCCGGTCTAGACAACTCCATTCTATCATGGCTACTGGCCTATATAGTACCAGACCATTGCAGCGCATTCAGAATGTGGCAGCACATCTGGTATTCAACCAACTCAAGTCTTCCAATGCAACCTGCCTCTTCCAAGACCTTTGCTGTCTCTCCATCACTGCGCACATCATATTGAAGACACTGGTGTTGGCCTACAGTGCAGTAAGGGAACTGCCACTATGCCTTCAAGCAAGGGACAAGACCCAGCCAGAGCAACTCCGTCTTGGACCTGGGCTGGTCACCTGGCACATGTGTCACTACCAGGGCTAAGACTCACTTTGCTGATCACGCAGCTTTTCTATCCTGGCTTCACAATGGTGGAATGAGCTTCCTGCAGCAGTCAGTCGCTACCCGTCTTCCACAAGAGACTATAATCCACTGGTTCCTCTGCCACTGACCTCATAAATCAAAGCTCCTCTGGTGATACTTCATTTATTTTCCCTGCTCTGTTTTAGGGTCAACCAAATAAAATCAAGGATATTTTACAGGCTTTGTTTATTAGCATTGTGATCTGTGACCACCCTGATCTTGTGAGCTCCATTGATGTTGTCACTAGTATCAACCAGTCAACTATCAACTATTGTAATATCAATAGTATGGTCCCTCAATTCAAAAACATTGTACATTGACTGCATTTATATAGCACTTTTCCAACCTTCCGACCACTCAAAGAGTACAGTATTGCCTCACATTCACCCATTAACACACACATTCATACACAGATTGTTACGCCAGGCAGTGGTGAGGCGAGTGTAAAAGTATGAAAAAAGGAAAAACACAGATGCTGGACAAGCAACAACGGTTCAGCATTTAATCGAACTTAAATTAACGTACACAGCGAACACAAACTCAAAAAACAAAAAGGCGTGCACGTCACGTAATCTAACATGAACAGAAAACAGGAACAATAACCCACGCCCCCTCCCAGCAGTCACCAGCCTATATGCCCTCACACCCAAGGCAATCAGCTGATCGCACGTGTGGGCGTAGGGGCTGGGGATGCAAGCAGTCCTCCACCGGCTGTACCACACCGGCGAGACCAAGGGAATTTTACAGTATCCCCCCCTCAAGGCTCGCCTCCTGGCGACGCCTCTCGCCGGTGTAGGAGCTCCACCCTCGGGACACCGACCGGCGCCAACGGCGGAGTCCCTCCAACGGCCTGGCAAACCCGAGCCAGAGTCGGAGGCGGGACCCCTGCGGGACCTTGGCAGGCGGCCAGAGCCTGTGGCGGAGGCGGGGACCCTGTGGCGCTCGGGCAGGCAGCCAGAGCCAGTGGCAGAGTGGTTCTGGCGGACTCCCTGCGTGACGCGTACTTCCGACGCGGGGAGGCTCTGGCGCACCCCCGGCGTGATGCGGCTCCCTGTCGCAGGGCAGTTCCGACGCACCCCCGGCACAGGGCTGCTCCGGCGGACCCCTGGCATGGAGCGGACCTCCGACGCGGGGCGGCTCCGGCGGACACCCAGCGTGGCATTGCTTGCCGGCGCAGGGTGACCGCAGCGGACCCCCGGCGTGGAGCGGCTCGCCGACGAGAGGCGGCTCCAGCGGACCCCCGACGAGCGGCGACTCCCTGGCGCGGGGCGGCTCCGGCGGACCCCTGGCGTGGAGCGGACCTCCGTTGCGGGGCGGCTCCGACGAAAGCTCGGCGTGGAGTGGCTCGCCGACGAGGGGCGGCTCCGGTGGACCCCCGGCCTGGAGCGCCCCTCCGACGCGGGGCGGCTCCGGCGGACACCCAGCGTGGCATTGCTTGCCGGCGCAGGGCGACCGCAGCGGACCCCCGGCGTGGAGCGGCTCGCCGGCGAGAGGCGGCTCCAGCGGACCCCCGACGAGCGGCGACTCCCTGGCGCGGGGCGGCTCTGTGACTTAGGGCAGCTCCAGCGGACCCCCTGCGAGGAGCGGCTCACCCACGCGGGGCGACTCAGGCAGGGACGGCCCCGCTAGACTGGGTGGCGGCCCTCCATCTGAGTCAGGCGGTGGCAGGCCCAACAGTGACCACCTCCAGGAGCTGGGCACCGGTTCCTGCAGACCGGCTACCGGCCGCTTCTAGGCAGTGGGAGGTGGCTGGCCCGGCGGCTCTCTGACGCTGGGCGGCCTCTGACACAGGGCGGATCTCTGACGCAGGGCGGCTCCGGCGGACCCCCGGCATGGAGCGGGCTCCCAACGCGGGGCGGCTCCAGCGGACCCGCGGCTCCGGCGGACCCCCGGCGTGGATAGGAGGCATGGGCACATGGGGCAAAGTCACACGGGGCAAGTGCCCTAGAGGGAAGGCCGGCTGGAGCTGCTGCGGCATGGAAAGCCCAGCAGCGGAAAGGTCCGGCTGGAGCTGCTGCGGCGGGGAAATGCGGAGCAGGTCCAGTGGACCCCCGGCATGGAGCGGGCTCCCAACGCGGGGCGGCTCCAGCGGACCCCCGGCGTGGAGCGGCTCCCTGACGCGGGGCGGCTCCAGCGGACCCCCTGCGCGCGGCGACTCCCTGATGCGTGGCGGGTCCAGCAGACCCCCAGCGTGGAGCGGACTCCCGACGCGGGGTGGCTCCAGAGGGCCCCCGGCACAGCCCCCAACCAACCAACCCGGGCCAGTGAGCACCCGTGGTCCGGTGGGCAAGCTCAGTGAAGGCAATCGGCTGATCGCACGTGTGGGTGTGAGGCGCTGGGGATGCGGGCAGTCCTCCACCGGCTGTACCTCACCGGCGAGACCAAGGGGATGTTACACAGATGGTGATGGCCACCTTACCACCAGGAGTGCTCCCTAACACAGTTTATAACACATGTGATACTTTGATACTTTAATACATTTGATACTTTGATACTTTGAAAGAAATAAAACCTTTTTTGTGCAAGATGCAAGATGTCTTAAATCTTTTACTTCAACTCATAAAAGATTGGAGCAAAAACAAAGATAGTTCGTAAATGGTAAATGTTTGTAATATTTATTCAATAGTTTGTCAAATGTATTCAAAGATTGCAAATACTTGTATTATATAATTTTATTATTTTTCAAGGAAATGTGAATATGAATGAAACTAAAGGATAAGGCAATATATATACATTAGCTACCAACCTCCTCATAGGTTGTGGTCTCGCAAGAATGAACCACTCTTATGTGTGGGTCACATATTTAAAAATACAAGCATAGGGGGCAACATAGAGTTTAAGTTAAAAAAGTACAGTTAAGCCAATCATTTGGCTAGCCTGAAACCAAATGGTAAACCCAAAGCAACCTTCCAGCCTGCAGTAAAATTAAGTTATTTAAATGATAATCTAATGGGAGATTTAGGTGTTTAAAAGAGTTAGAATTATTTTCGTTCAAGACCACAGAGACGTTTTAAATCATATTTTAATAATGATTTTCATCATTATTAGCTATTTAATATAATAAATAGCTATTTATATAAATAGCTATTTGAGAAAGCAATAATCACACAAAACACGGATCCTGTAAAGAATGTAAAGAGATGATTGTATATACGATAGGACTTATAAGAAGACTCTTGAAGACCACGGTTCTTCCAACCATCTTTATCCGCTTATCCGTAGTCGGGTCGCGGGGGCAGCAGCTCCAGCCTCCACCCAGCTGGACATGCCTGGAACACCTCCCAAGGGAGGCGCCAAGGGTGCATCCTTACCAGATTCCCGTACAACCTCAACTGGCTCCTTTCGACGTGAAGGAGCAGCAGTTCTACTCTACTATTCCTCACGGATAGCTGAGTTCCTCACCCTATCTTTAAGGAAGACGCCGGCCACCCTCCTGAGAAAACCCATTTCGGCCACTTGTACCCGTGATCTTGTTCTTTAGGTCATGACCCATCCTACATGACCATAGGTGAGGGTAGTAACAAAACTGCCTGGAAGATCTTTGCCTTCCGGCTCAGCTCTCTTTTCGTCACAACGGTGCGATAAAGCTATTGCAATACCGCTCCCACTGCTTCGATTCTCCGACCAATCTCTCGCTCCATAGTCCCCTCACTCGAGAACAAGACCCAGAGGTACATAAACTCCTTCACTTGGGGTAAGGACTCTATCCCTACCTGGAGTAGGCACTCCATCGGTTTCTGGCTGAGAACCATGCCCTCAGATTTAGCGGTGCTAATCCTCATCCCAGCCGTTTCACACTCGGCTGTGAACCGATCCAATGAGTACTGGAGGTCACGGACCGATGATGCCATCAGGACCGCATCATCTGCAAAAAGCAGCGATGAGATCCCCAGGCTACCAAACCACAACCCCTCTCCACCACAACTACGCCTAGATATCCTGTCCATGAATATCACAAACAGGATTGGTGACAAAGCACAGCCCTGTCGGAGACCAACCCCCACCTGAAACGAGTTCGACTTACTGCTGAGAATCCGTATACAGCTCTCGCTTTGGATGTACAGGGATTGGATTGCTTTTAAAAGGGACCTCATCACCCCATACTCCCGCAGCACCTCCTACAGTATCTCCTGGGGGACCCGGTCATACGCCTTCTCCAGATCCACCAAACACATGTAAACCGGAAGGGCATACTCCCAGGCCCCCTCCAGGATCCAGAAGTAAAGAGCTGGTCCGTTGTTACATGACCAGGACGGAATCCGCATTGTTCTTCTTCAATCTGAGGTTCGACAATCGGTCGAACCCTCCTCTCCAGCACCTTGGAGTAGACTTTACCAGGTAGTGTAAATACCCCTGTAATTGGCACGCACTCTCTGGTCCCCCTTTTTGAAGAGGGGCACCACCACCCCAGTCTGCCAATCTTTTTGGCACTGTCCCTGACTTTTTTTTTTTTTTTTATGTGGCCGGAGTCAAACATTGAGGCAGCTCATTGGCTATTACGAGTTTATGCTGAGGTTCCAATCGCTGTACCGTTCACACTACAGGATTTATTTATTTATTTATTTTTATTTTTTATATATTTTTTTTTACATTTCATTTTTTTATTTTTTTTTATTTGAAGACAAAACATAACAACTTAAACTCCTGTGCATCACAATCTAATTTAGCTCAATTGCTGCCGGCGTATAAGGGCGACAGATGGAGAGGCTGGGCAGCTCCTCAGACCAGGTGGGG
>JAOEGT010018226.1:0-10621 GCA_025447795.1 Speoplatyrhinus poulsoni
TCATATTTTGTTCGTTTTGTTTTATTTTATTTCTAAGAGCTCTGATTTTGGACTGGTAGGCCTACCCAGTGTTTTCTATACTGCCGACGGGCGAGACGTACACACACTCCATATACATGTACATGCACTACATGCAATTTTTTTTACATACTTCTTAAAACAAGGGACATTGACACCAATATTATATTTTAAAATTGTGTAAGTTTCATTTGTATTATTGTATAATAATTAAGAGATACGGTCCAGTCCTTTTATTATTATAGACATCAGGTAAGTATACCGCTACTAAACCCTAGAATTAAATTCTCTATTAATATGTGATTGGTACTCTTATTTTAATTCAAATCTTGGTTACACCTTCATAACTTTGTTGCGTAGACTTCTTCTAATTTCAGGATTTAATATCACAACATTTAAATTTAATGAAGGCTTTGGCTCCACATAGTATGACACAGCTAGAATCAAAATGCTTTGCATAATGGGCTATGCAGCCAAAGTTTGTCAAGCTGCTGTTTTAGTGTTAGCCAATGTTAGCAACATACGCGTATCAACTCACCAACAGTAAATGTGTTGGAATACTAATTGGCAGTGTTGGTACTAGTTAAACTACATTTCTGAGTAGAGCGGTGGTAGCGGCGCTGTTTTCTGAATCAAATAGCTTTTCAGTAGCAGCTCTTTAATTGATGAAGTAGTGCAGTAGCATCCACAGAAGCTAAATTTTCCCAAGCATTTCTGAATCTGCAGCTCAAGCTTGTCTGATACATCTGCTAAGAATCAATACGTGATGCCACCACATACACGGACCTACATGTGTAGCCGACAGAAGCACTTCTGTATGACGGTGACTTCACGTAGGCCTTCCAATCACTGGTCTGATGCCTGAGACTTTGATGCAGGGGATTGAGGGGGAATAAAGACAAGACTGAGTTTATGTGACAGAAAGATGGCAGAGGGTGCGGACAAAGAGGAACTGATCCCAAGGGAGTTGCCATGGGCGTACCTCGACAAATACATGACATTGATTGAAACAACAGATAAAAACTTGGGTGTTTACTGTGTCACCCAAAAACGAAGCAGCTCTCAACTTCCAAGATGTCAAACACGAATTTGAGAACGCACATTCAGGTGATTTTTTTCGAATAAGATAACGCAACCACCGCCAACCAAATGTAACCTAAGTTAATATAACCAGAAACAAACAAAAGGTTAAACAAATAATTAGTATTAGCCATCATATTAATATAGGTCCATACTTTAAATGTTACTTACCTTGTGTACTACAGTACTACACAAGCTAATTATCAGAATTCAGTAGTCTGCAAACACCAACTAATTGCTACTTGGCCTTTGCAGACTACATTCTGAAATAGTAGTTAGCTGATACTATCTAACTATATTTATTTTCACTGTCTGTTAGCAGAAAATAAATAAAATTAAGTTCAAAAGACAATGAACATATAGGAGGCAAGGGGTGGGGAAGAATGAGAGAACAGGAAAAGTTTAGATTACTCTTAAATATTACTTTTAACATTTTGATTTTGTAGAGGGTTCATCTGACTAAAATGGCATCAATGGAAAAGGAGCTTGACAAAGAAGAGGAATGCACCCCAGAATGAGGAGGAACACCCTGTCCCCCTCAAACAGGGCAATGTAGCACAGTATTTCAGGGGTGGTAGCCCCATAATAACCAAAGAGCGATTTGACAAGTTGATCCTTATTTTCATCATTCAAGGACTGCATCCAATTCACACTGTGGAGAGACCAGAGTACACAGACTTGTTCAAAGAGATTTTACCCTCCAGACATTTGATGCTGGACTTGGACTTGGTGCTTTAACCCAGTCCATTAACTTTAAAAAAAAGTATCAAGATGAACGATTAGCAAATGCCAGGCATCAAAGACAAGCGAGGATGCCAGCTGATAGTTCCCAGTCCAACAAGGTGGAACTCTTTTTACCATGGAGCGCTTGAATACCTGTGTCCTGACAAAAGAACAATACCTCCAAGAAGCAAGCTTCAGGTGACTCGCATCAAAGCACCAGAACTCAGCTTCATACAGGAGTATGTTCAGGTAAAGATTTCCTTTATTTGATTGTGTTCAGGTGCTGTATTCCATCTATCTGTCCTTAGAACATAAAGACAGCCACATACTCTCAGTGAGCTTACTAGTGACATTTTCTCCCAGGTTAACTATATAGTTACTACTACTTATTAGGATGATGATTACGAATAATAATAATTTACTATTATTACTAGGAGACAGTTTATGTGGTACGGGTGTTCCAGGCACTTCCAGCTCATCAGGCTCTAGTAGGCGTAGTCATGAATGGTTTAAATTAAACAGGCTCTACTAGTGTGCGTCGCCAGAGCGGAGGAGTCGGAGTGATTTCACTTTAGGGCGCAGCTACTAGCGGTGACTGGGATAAGTTTATCTAGCTCTATCCTATGGTGCAAAATACATTCACATCAAACATCCAAAAATGTTGAGTCAACGTTTTTCTTGGATAGGCATACTTCAGCACAAGTCAATAACTAAAACTGCTTGAATCGGCTGATACGGGTCTAAAATGCGTTTTTCCAAAATGCTGTTTTGCACCAATATAACCGTAAGGCCTACGAGATCAGGACGGTAGGCCTACTGTATCATACGGCCAGCCGAAGCATAAAAACAGTTTTACCTGGAGATGCAACATTACAAAAAACCAGCAACAAAATCAACTCCATCTTGTTTTGCTGAATGTGAAAAAGGTAGCCTATAATGGGTAAAATAAAAGACACCAAGGTCTTCTGGTGGTCGTCTCAGTTTAGTCAATTATTACAAAAAATATGTTTCTTTCAGTATCAACAATGGGGGGACTGTTCGTCTGTAGCCAATAGAAACTAAGCAAATGGTGTCACTAGGCAGAGTTGAGAATTACAGTTTGTAAATGAAAGTGAAACTTTACTTAAGAAATTAATAAAGTTTTAAACAAGTTTTCTTCGTGTTTAGGAGGAAGCTATATACATTATCCACACAAGTCTTCGTAAAAATCAAAACCACATGACCCAATATAGTCAGTAATCTGACCTGACATACCACTGAAACTGTTAGAAAAGGGCAGATACTTATTAATAATAAAATAAATAAAGTTTATTATTGTTTTGATTGTTGATTGATTGCATAAACTAAATCGGAGCTGCCAGTACAATAGCCTGGCTCTGCCCGACTAATGCTCTCGATCAACTCAATTTGTTTTTTGCTGATATTATATGAAAACGATGTTCGCATTATTTTCTCAGCCACCCTGCTGGTGACCCAATCAGGGTGGGCAGGGTTGAAGTCAAGCGTGTTTTGAGAGGTTGGTAGAGCTAGATGAGGCTATCAAAATAGTTGCAGCAACAGTGATTGGTTCAACACTGTCAAATAGTTTTAACATTAACCAGAGGTCTACACCCAGTAGGAGGCAACGACTTCCCAATGGAGCGTGGCCAGACTCACAAAGTAAATATTTGGTCTGGTTAAACCAGGCTAGGTTCAGGCACCCATGGTGGAGAAAGATCAGAGAGGTAGGTAGGTGCCTGAAATGAATCCAGTATTGCACAAGCAGCCAGTTGACTCAGAATTGGAGTGATGTGTTTGGTTGATGTGGTGTTTGTGAGGATTCTGGCAGCAGAATTTTTGACTATTTTTATGTTGGCTAGTGAGTTTGGTTGGAGATACCGGTGAAGAGAGCGATGCAGTAACCCAGACCTGAGGTGACTAATTTAAGGCATGGATAAGGATTCAGTGCCTGCCTGAGAGTCAGAGTCTGCCTGGCGATATTGGTGGAAACATGCTGCTAAATGAGAGGCAGGTATCCAGTGTTACACCATGATGCTAAATGAGAGAGGCAGTTACCCAGTGTGACTCTATGATGCTAAATGAGAGAGGCAGTTATCCAGTGTGACTCCATGATGCTAAATGGGTGAGGCAGTTATCCAGTGTGACTCCATGATGCTAAATGAGAGAGGCAGTTATCCAGTGTGACTCCATGATGCTAAATGAGAGGCAGTTACCCAGTGTGACTCCATGATGCTAAATGAGAGAGGCAGTTACCCAGTGACTCTATGATGCTAAATGAGAGAGGCAGTTACCCAGTGTGACTCTATGATGCTAAATGAGAGAGGCAGTTATACAGTGTGACTCCATGATGCTAAATGAGAGAGGCAGTTACCCAGTGTGACTCTATGATGCTAAATGAGAGAGGCAGTTACCCAGTGTGACTCCATGACGCTAAATGAGAGAGGCAGTTACCCAGTGACTCTATGATGCTAAATGAGAGAGGCAGTTACCCAGTGTGACTCTATGATGCTAAATGAGAGAGGCAGTTATACAGTGTGACTCCATGATGCTAAATGAGAGAGGCAGTTACCCAGTGTGAATCTATGATGCTACATGAGAAAGGCAGTTACCCGGTGTGACTCCATGATGCTGAATTAAGAAAGTTGGTGTGGAGCCAGGCTTGAGCTGATGAGGCATTGCACCAGAGAAACAGATGAGTGGACTAGAGAACAGGTAGGGTCACATGATGTGATGTTTCTCCTAATACTTTGATCCAAGACAACGTACAATAGTCAATGGTTGTACAGATCACAGCCCAGGGCTAGCTAGCTATAGGCTCCATTTGACATACTGTGGAGAGACGGACTGAGGTGGTTGAGGAGATTGTGTTCATTGTGTGTCCGCGTGTCACAGAGGTAGGTGAGACATGTTGAAGAAGGACAGTGTGGGTCTGCTACTAAGCAGTGTGCCTCCAGCGAGAGACCACAGTGACTCCATGTGAGTGTGTGTACCTTAGTAATGAGGTCATGTGCCTCCGTGTGTGTGTGTGTGTGTGTGTGTGTGTGTTTAACCTTGACAGCATATTACACATTATTGTCTTTGGGTATTTGCATATAAATTGCTATACATGTGTTTAATTTTTATTATTGCAAACAATATGTACTCAAAACAACAACAAAAGTATAACAAGAAGTTACAAAATGCAGATACAAAACAAACTGTACAAAAACATTAACAGCTTAATCGGACTAACAAGATATATTAATAGGACTAACAGGTTATATGCATCATCATAACGTTGTCCATGTTGGGACCTAGTCACCTAGAACGTCCACATTGCAATGTAACATAAATCTATTTGAAAATGGTAAACAGTGTTTTTACCCCTGTAGAAATATACCCGTACGAATGTAGATGTAGTCGAAGATTTGATGTAGTGTACCCCTCATCTCTTTGCCAACGCCCCCTTGTTGCTAATGTAGATAAGATTAGATGTAGTGTACCAAAGATTTTAGAAGTATAGAAAGATATTGTGATGTATTTTAATGGAGCAAAAATGGAAATGCTGCAGGTCTTTTAAGTGGACGTGTCACAAATGGCATCTTGCTGACGTAGTCAGTGCCCAGACATCTAAATGGACCATGCATGGCCTGATACAAAGTCAATTTACCTCAAAGCAGTTCACTGTAGAAATACCATTGTGGCCTCAGATTGATCATAGGTGCTTGGGGATTCATGTTATATACTCATAATACCCATTAACGCCCCAGAGAGACATAATGGGCAATAGGATAGTGAGATCCGTGTACCTCCCCATTGACTTGCATGGAATGCTGGGTCATTTTGGTCTGCATAAAATTTTTTTAATTTTTTTTTAAACCCCCCCCCCCCCCCCCCCCCTCAAATATCGAATGCAGAAGTTGGAACCTCTCTGTTAAATTATTTTCTCTCTGACTGTACCCTGTAACTTTAACATACAAAAATTCAGATAATTAGTAGTAATTACATCAATTTACATTACAATATAATTTATAAGGTACTTCTAGTATTTGAGGATTACATTGGGGAACTGTTTTGAGGCTCCACGAGCCACCATTGCTGTGAAAAAAAAGTGTTAATCTCATTGGAGTGAACTGAGTTGACGCGACTCTCTTCTACATGGCTCTGGACTAGATGTAGTATAGCCCTCATCTCCATGACAACGACGCCTTTGTTGCCCCGATGCTCCAAACACACCGGTGTCTTCTCAGCATTCATGATTCTGAGTTCGATGTTGTGGTCTTCTGAGGAGCTGTAATGCCACATACACACAGTTAGTTAGATAGAACATGTAAACCCTTTAAAAACCATGTCAGTTATGAGATATGACAATAGTATATTGTAGGATACAGGATGACAATATGAATATTGTAGGATTTTAGTAGGTCAATGTACGAGTATCTACGCTCCATGTGTTCTATGAGACTGTTGTGAGTATTGCAGGTGCTATTATATTCACATTCTGATAATCGGACAATCTTAGGGACATCCCAGCATGAAAGATAAGGGAAATTAAGCCCTTATTCTATTAATCGTTTCTTATTTGAACTTTATATAACCATACAGTTAATACAGGGCATTTGGCTGAAATAAATAACAAACCATTAATTAACATCACAGAGGTAAATAAAAAATATGTTATTCTTTGCCCACTCTCCATCACATCATCTCTCCTCTTCTTGACTCCCTGCTGCTCCTCTCTCATACGTTCCCTTGTGTTTCTACATGCTAGGTCACTCTCCATCACATCATCTCTCCTCTTCTTGACCCCCTGCTGCTCCTCTCATACGTTCCCTTGTGTTTCTACATGCTAGGTCACTCTCCATCTAATCATCTCTCCTCTTCTTGGCTCCCTGCTGCTCCTCTCTCATACGTTCCCTTGTGTTCCTACATGCTAGGTCACTCTTCATGACACGTAAACACAGAGATGTGAAACCAACACAAGAGGAGGTTCCTTTCTGCTCACCTTCTCTCTTCTTCTTGTACAGCATGAAGCCACCAACAGCAGTAGCCATGGCAACAAGAACAGACACCGCAATGATGATGTGTTTGATGACGTCACTGGGCTCTTCTGTTACATCATGATTATATGGTTACATTGATACATGAATACAGATATTTCAAAAGACAGTAAACATTTTTTTTACAATCTAATATGAATAATATGAATACCCTGAGGCCGGTCAGGGTTGGTCCTGACCACTGATTGGTCCAGTCTGGTGATGATGTCATCCACACCACGTTGCTGAACCACACACTCATACGTCCCCCAGTCACCAGGTTGGACTCCTGCAAGGTGGATGTCAACAGCCTTCTAGAAGGTTCCATCATGGTTGGGGAGCAGCTCTCCATAGTCTTGAAGCTTCTCTCCATCTTTCCTCCACATCACCATGATGGAGTCAGGGTAGAAACCTGTAGCATGGCAGCTCACTGGAGAGGACGGGCTCTTCTGGAGCAGAGACACAGAGGGACGCTCTGGGGGAGGAGAGAGAGAGATAATAAGACACTGTATGAAACACATTTTAGTAAATGTGTGAGAATCTGAGAGGTTATTTTCACACATTAAATTAAAAATCATGTATCCAGATTATCTAGATATGATTTCATTATGGGGGCACTACATCCAGTTCATTACAAAAAGAAACATGTTGCCATGTCCAGACTGCCCCTGACACTTACTTGTTGTTGGAGAATTAATTTATTTCCAGTCTTTTACCAGTACATATTATATAGCCTTACAACCTTTTGTATATTAGACATGTATGTGACTAAATGACCTATGCTCTCCTCATGTGAGAACTTCCAAAAATGACTGTCTTTATCTCTTTCTCTTAACTTGTAACCCCTCTACTTTATGGCGGCTATCATTCTCTTGTATCTTGAGTGATTACCATACCCTTTGTTTTCATTGTAAACTCCTTGTTGTTCTAAATACACCATTCTCCCTTGACAGAATAAAATAGTGTGAATATCTGTAGCTGCCTTATTTTAGGCAGAAGAAGCATCTTACATAGCATGCTGTATGTGTCTTCTCCATGGCTATGTTTTTCCTTAAATATATTCATTAAGACAACGACTCATAGCTAAATTATTGTTATCTCACAGTTATCCTGCGCGTTTCATATAATCTGTTGCGACTAGACTGCAGCATTGAGCAATCTGCACGATGGCAAGCAGATCAACACTGATAGAAGAACACTTTGTAAATGCTAAACAACTTGGACTTAAATGAGTCTGGGTTGGGTTCAGACACCCAGTCGGGCCAGCACACTACGCACTTCGTATACGGACCTGACACTGCATGTAAAATTGAAACGGACAGTTTAGACAGTTTTCATTCCTTGGTAGACATGGCAGGTGTATGTGCCAGGTGATCCACTGAAGCCGCCTATTGAAACTGTTTGGGAAAGGGCACTCTCAAGAAATACTTTCACTCATTTGATTGGTCACCATCTATCACGGGCCAAAGTTAATAATACGTATCTGTGTGTTACCAATGAATAATCGTCTTCCTCCTCATCATTTACTGTTACTTCTTTGTTTGGATATTTGTGACAGTTCCACTGTCTAGTCCTTTGATTAAACATGTTTCACACGTGTCACATACCCATACATAGGCACTGATGTATTTTAGGTGCTGTTGCTATGAAGTGCCAAATGTATTTGTTTGTGTATTTGTTTTGTCTGAATACGTATGCACTTGGACACACCTATGGACACCTGAGCGGGACTAGCAATCTGGGGTGCCGGGCAGAAGCCCTTTGATTGGTGGAAAGTTTTTTATAGAGGCTGGAAACTTCCCAACGTCCGGACTTCCCTCATATCCCCAGACTTCCCTAACATCAGCGGCAACGGCCGCCATCTTTCTACCTATTGAGGTTTGGCCAGGACAAATGGGGCATGGGAAACAGTCAACCGGACTAATCAGGTGATACGGATATAGTCGGCGGAAGGGGAGGAGTCGCCCACTGAACTCTTCTATTTGTTCTGTGTGAATGTGTGTGTGGCTCGGGACAAGCATACTAGAGGGGCGCACCTAAGTTATAGGGCCTGACATTTTTCTATGCATAGGCCTTGATATGATTACCTTGGCACCTTGCCGGTGTGGGCTTATCCCCTTTAATTATATATGCAATAAAGTTATTGCTGTTTATTTGGTGTCCGTGTCCCTGAGAGGTTTCTACTCTGGTGTATTGTGACACACTCTCTCTCCATGAGGCCCATTACCAGTGTGTTACTGGACAGTAGAAACCTGCATCACATCATGTGACTCTTCCAATTGGGTACATGCTTCTTCAACCAGTCAAAGCAGATCTTGGTGAGGTAGTTTTTCTGTTGTTCTTTGAGACCTATATCCCCATCTAATCTCAGTTTGGTGATGACAGCTTGTTGCTTAGCAGCGATCCACGTCCATGTCTTCAGGTCAAATGATATGAAGTCCTCTCCATCATAACCAAACTGGTTATAACCACTAGTCTCTCTAGTCTCATCGTCCCACTCACAGCCATACATCCTCTGGAGGATGTGGACCCCTGAGAGAGAGAGAGAGAGAGAGAGAGAGAGAGAGAGAGAGAGAGAGAGAGCGAGAGAGAGAGAGACTTTATTTTCTACATCATTCAGTTATAAGGAAAGTCTATTGAGTGACACCATGTAAGTTACCAAAGGTGGTAAAATAAACTCCAGCCCTTTCTCCAGGAAAAACACCTAAAATGTAATACCACGAATAAAGCAAGTGTAGCTCCTTTACCAGGAGGCACAATTTTGGTCTAATTTGATAGGGCAGAAGCTATTGAATGTGAATACATTATAACTAAACATATTTATATTACCATTGTAAAGTGTAAAGAGATGGAAAACAGCAAAAATGTAATATTTAATTTCTGCCTAAAAATCTACTCAATTTTAAAGTAAAAATCTATTTGGAATGATGCAGTTGCAGCCTAAATCCTATAGAAATCAATAACCCAACATCTGAATATTACCTGTGCAATGTTTGATTCTAATAGAGTGAAGCAGAGCATGTCAGGCAGATTTTTTAATTTAGCCAGGTGGGCACATTTGGGCAGTGCCATTTGAAATGTCCCATATAACAAACTGTACAACTACTTTAATTGCACTTACATGTAACTATAGGTATTCTATCTAATAAAGCTGTTTTGGCTCTGTTTTGAAGAAGAACATTTTTTTATTATAAAAACGTACCTCTCAGATCTCTAAAGGCAGTGCTCTTAGTGCCACCAACACTCAGTGAGACACCCGAGATGTGGTCACGATTTAAATGTATTTCTGGAAAAGGATCCGCAGGTAAGGGTTGCCTATTTCCACTGTAGAATGAAGATAGTAAGGACTCTTCCATTAATCCAAAAGTTAACTTATGAACCTAGCAGAACGTTTTCCCAGGTGACTAGCCAGTTGCTCAGGTCAGGTGTACAACCTGTCCTAAATTCACTAATTTGGCTCTACAGAAGAGTTTCATGACAGTAGGTTGCAACCAATCAGAAGTTGTAAAACGTTGTCCAAATACCACTGGTTCTTTCAACAACCAAAACAAAGAGTTTACATTGGTCTCAAGGTCACAAGTTTTGAAACATCCCCTATAAAAGGCAGACAGTTAATTTAAGCATCATGATTAAGGAATTCATCAATTAAGCTAGAAGAGTAAATATATATGCTGCAAAGAAAATATTTGAGAGAGAGAGAGAGAATTTAGTAAAGCACAGTCCACCTGTAGTGTGTGATGTGTCTCTACAGAGAGACAGGAGACAGAGGCTTTAGTAAAGCA
>JAOEGT010018237.1:0-25289 GCA_025447795.1 Speoplatyrhinus poulsoni
AGGCATGTGGAGAATTAATTACAACTGTTTTGGTTTGTCTATGTCAATCAACGAAAAAGTTATTGATTTTCAAATCTTAATGGCTATTGGCGAATGTCTGTTGAATATCTGTTCAATGTCTGTTGAATGTTGAATGTGAGAATATAAAACCAACTTTACCTCCATATTAAAATGACTCATAAATGATGCGTATAGGAGCTGTATGTGTTTGTTTCAGTTGCTAATGGCTGTGACTAATTGACTAGCCTACTTCAGTTACGATTCTCCCATCTTCTTGCAGCAGACCACCCGTGACTCCAAACGAGCTTCTAAGGAGGTCAGTAGCCTCTCAAAGGATCCGCAGCCCTGCAGCGGAAGTGGGATTGGCGATGCGGAACCGGGGAATGTGTGCGACGAAAGATGAAAGGGAAAACGGTGAAGACTGCCTATAATGGACGGAGTGGTTCAACGAGAAGATTGTGAGTGCTGCTAAACAGACTAGTGTGGTGGTGACTACATGGTCTACAAGCATCTGCATACGTCACCATCCAGAGATGCTGTGATGCTGCATCTTCGATGTGCCATAGCCAATGCATGTATGAAAACAAGAAGAGCTCACAAACCGCGCATTTTCCTTCTCCTCCTCCTCCGTGCGTCTCACATGCCAACGGTGCCGATAGGGGATTTGTTTGCTTAAGAAAACATACTGTAACTGACATTATAGCCACATCTCAATTTGCACATCAAATGTTTACTGTTTGGGAACTTTCTAAACATTTTACTTCAGTCGTGTAGCTATGTACTGTATGCCCAATTCTTTTGAGACTGAATGATAACCAGGTTTCGGTCAATCTTTAGTACGTAGCCTACTTTAGATGATTGAGCGTTCAAAATTCCAAGATTTGAAACTTGAAAGCTGGGGATCTATTTAAATACTGGGCTTTGCAAATTAACAAGAAAAACACACCCGCATGTGCCTAATGCCTAATGCCTAATTATAAGATCTATGTTACAATTGGTGTTCTTGAGCCTACATGTTATGTTACATTCTTAATTATGTATAATTTTCCATGCTATGTTGTAATTATGAATTATGTAATTTTGTGTTGCATGTGTATATCATGCTGTAAAGATTTAATTTAACAGGAATAATTATAGGCTACAACAGCTACGGTATCTTCCGGGACCAATGTCTGCTTTAAAACAGAAAAAAATCTATATATACATTTTCTTTTTCCAGAATTGCAGCAAAAAAATATGCAGTACGTCATTCAGCATCAACCTCCTTTTCAGGGTAAAGGTTTGCAGCATACATAATCCTGCAAACCTAACGCCACCTGCTGGTATTATATTTTCCAGCAAGTGGCGTTCAAAACCATGCGCTGATCTTAGTAGCATACAGGACATGTTGATATCCAGACTCCAACCATTTATGTTAATGAGCTCCTTAGATTGATAAATACCAATGGAAAGGCAATCTGTCGATACCAGTTAAGTAAGATACACTTTTAAATTCCTCTGATCATGCTTTAACATCATAAATTGAAATTATCTGTTGTTTATTAAATTATTTCAAAATAAAAGCATAACTCTTATTACAATTAATTTATGTCAGTAACATGTCAAATGCAATGCTATGACATATCGAGCTATTTGTATAGGCTAAGTTTTTTATTTTGTTCTTAGGTCTCACTAATTTAACATCTCACATTGTTTAATTAGCCTACACTCCAAGCTCACCTAATTAATTAAATAGCCTAACATGCGTTAAAAATAATAGGCTGCTTTTAATGCCATAATGTTTCTCTTATGTATGACAATTTCCTAATGAATTCATCATACATTAGTTGATATTTGACGGGGAAAAATACTCGATTAAAAAAAAATGTTATATTGGGCGGGCACTGAGACCATGTAGCCTTAACGTGATTAAACGCTGCTGCGCTGCTTGAAATCAGTAGATCGAAAACAGGTGACGTTGCGCGTTCTGTCAGTGCTGCTATTTCAATGTAGCGATTTTCAACCTGCGACCATTATATAGTTCTATGCTTGCGACAAGTTTGAAACATTTCTTGATCCCCCACACACCTTTTATGTAACGTTTGTTTCTTTCTGAGAGCTATGTGAGAATGGCTAAGCGATCAGGGTCTGTCGATGGGATGTTGATTTCCCCAACCGGTCTCCATGATTTCGCTGTCGATCTAACTGCCGGGGACGTAAACATGGATAGTGGCGATGGATGTGAGGAGCTTTCTCTGGAAGAAATACTCACATTGTACAGCCAGCCGATTAACGAGGAGCAGGCTTGGGCAGTGTGTTATCAGTGTTGCAGAACTTTTGCTCAGAAAAATCACAGGAGAAATTCCAAAACGGAGGATGCACCAGCTGTTGATAAAGCCAGAAGAATTGACGGACCCAGTGATGTTAAGATCCGGAGAGATGGAACTGTTAAATTGCACAATGAAGGTAAAGGTAGGCAAGAACAAGGGAGTTATGGAAATTTCTAGAGCATTGTTAAATGGGAATATTTCGTACTCGTTTTCGTTATCCTTGCCTGTCTAGTGCACGATGTCGTTAGTATCATTCGGCCCCATGAATGGAGCATCGCAATACAGTGGCCATATTGTTGCTGTGTCTACCTTGCCATGTGGCATATTTGTTGACGAATGACTAATATATATATATATATATAATTTTTTTGTATTTATTGTCACATTATTCAAATACCCTTTGTCTTTGTAACATTCAAATGGTTTTGAATAGCCGTTCCGGTAGTGCGACTGGAATACTGTGCCTTACGATACTGCGGTTAGTTAGCGTCTGCAAACAACGGACCACGTAGGCTCATTCAAACTGAGGACCTTTGAGCTCATATGCTAGTTAATATTCCTAATTAATTCAAAATACCTTATGTAAATCACATTATTAGAAAACATAGTGTGATGCAGGCCATATTATGCTGCAACTCAAATTTAGAAATTTTTATTTTGACTATCATTTACATGCATTGTTCATGCGCACTTAAGTGTCGGATCATGATTTACTATCCAAATTAGCCTCCAGTATGATTAAGTATAGTGTTTGATGAATGTTGTATGATATCAGATACCTCTGTTCTGAGTATTTTTAGCCAGAATGTATTACGAAGTAGAATAGAGGTAGGGCCCAATTCCTCGTTCCAGGTAATTTTGGGACACTAATATCTTATATACTTTGTGCCTGTGCAACCAGATCAAATGTGAAACTTCTTTGTTTGCTTGCTTACACACTTTTTCAGTTTCGCACGATGTTCTACCAAATAAGCCAATGCATGGCTTATTTGGTCCACAAAAGCTAAAGACAAGTAGGTCTCGAGTTAGAAGTCCCTCGCTGATACTTTGGTCAGTGGCTGGGGTATTTTGGGACAGCTCGGACCCTGTCCTTATTCTAATTAGTTCCAGCAATGAGTCATGAGGCCAATTATGCTGATGCCTCAGCCAAGTCAGCTATTGAGGTCTTAAAACTTCAGGAGGTTGCTCCCCTAGCAACAAATCAATGCTTATGCAACCCGGGGCACATTGGCGAATTAATTTGACAGCCATAGGCAGGTAAACACTTAACTGTTTACACTAGCTACCATCCCCTGTTCAAGAGTGTAGAGTATAGTAATATGTAATATGTAAAATGCAGAACCATCTGGGGAGCTGTCTATTGAAACTGCTTTAAAAGGGCGTTGGGCATGCACTTTAAAAAAAGGATGGTCTTGCGAGGCTAGTAGAGGTATAAGTGTGTGTGTTTGGAGAAGAGGCAATCGGACTAATGGACATAATAGTTTCTGTGAACAGACTTTAACCAATGGCATCTGCTGCATTAAGACTGCATGGAGAACAGGCAGAGCTGTTAGTGTCACGCAACACTGCCAGCCATGGCGTAGTCTAACCAGGCATGTAAGGAGTACGCCTAGATACTAGAGGCTTTCCACTGCAGTGTTGTTCAAGTTGTTCAGGGCATGCATTATGTTCTTAGGCAATATTATTTGATATTAGTAGTAGCCTACAGCTTTGACTACACTGTCGATCTTAACCAGTTTAACACACGAATGTTTATGCTGCTATAACACTTTAAAATCCTTTTTGCCGCCTAAAGACGTCTGTATTCAGTGGGGAGTATTTGGCCATGAGCTGCTTTTCCCTGTAGGAGAGACTAGCCTCAAACGTCTGGCCTCGTCCCTGTGGTGAACAGAGGAACCAGTGTTTCCTGGATGACCGTTGGTGGACTGTTATTATTTCCCCCCCACAAATCTAAGATGCCTTAGCTGAGGAAAATGTTAACAGGAGCAAGTATTTAATCTGGAAGTGTGATTTTCAAAACTGTTAATGGCAGGGTTTGGAAGTTGCACGCAGTTCTTTTCAACGAAGATAGAATATGGCATCGGAACACTTGACTACAACAGACCTTCTTTGATGTCATCTCAAATTTATGTTTTTCACCTTCCAATACATTATATTTGTTTCACGATTGATTCAGAGGGCGTGCTACTAGTCGGTCATATTCTTACAAAATGTCAATTAATAGCAAGAACATGCATAGAAAGTAACATTCCTGTTTGTGTTGTTCCAGATAAAAGCAGATCGTCCCATACAACATTAGAGGTAAGTTGTACACGTTTTGTCATTGCATGGTCGAAACTTTACTTGCACTCCAATTTTATTTTTTTGTATAATGTTTTAGGCCCACTGAAGTATTGTTTTGGACGTTTGACATACCAGATGCTGAGACAAAGCTAGTTTTCACAGGGATTAAAATGTTTATTTTAACGTAGGGGAATGGTCTCAGAAAACCACCTCTTCAACTCTAAAAGATGTCCGTGTTCATGTCCGACATGTCTGTTTCCCAAAAGGTTGTGTGATTATATATTCCAATACCTGCACCAGTGTTACTGAAATGTAAACAAAGCAGTTGCTCAGCAGGTGCAGATGTATTGTCAGCAAGGGACGAGCTTACATGGGTAGCTTTGCCAGCATATCCTTTATAATGCAGTCACAACAACAGGGAACACAAACACAGCATTCAGTGTCTCTAAAAGGAACCTGAACAAGAAATGCAAACATGATGTCCCCCATGTTTTTTTACCAAGATTGGTTGTAGTCTACTTGTCCATGAGTGGGAGAGATCTGAAATTGCTCTTGACAGTTTTGTTTGCATAAATCTGTTCTGCGCTAGTACAATAACACGAACGTTAAAGAGCATTAGCAGGGCAGCTCTCTTGTCTCCGACGGTGTGAGGAGACCTCTGACAGTTCTGTGCGTGCGCGCGCGCTATGTGTACATAGCAGCAGAATCGCACAAAGTGCTCGTATAACAGTCGAGTAGTGAAATGCTAATCACCCCTCAGTCTGTCAGTATCTCTGGTTATGTGATCATATGATGGTATGTTTACATGCTGTAACTGTCTAATATTTGTGTCGTTAATATTAATATTGTTTCTCTTGAGCAGGTTTATGCTCTTCAACTGCAGGCTGCGGCCCTCCAGGACTGGAGTTTAATAGCCCTGGTCTAGACCAGGGTTCCCCAATCCTGGTCCTGGAGGGCCGCTGCCCTGCATGTTTTAGATGTCTCCCTGCTCCAACACACCTGACTCAAATGAATGGGTCATTACAACGAGCTATTGATATTAATCAGCTGTGTTGGAGCCTTTTCTAGACTATATTAAATGCTGGAGTAGGGCTGATGTCTATATGGTAAAAAGATGCATGTTCCATGTGATCTCACAAAGATTTGAGCACAGCTCGTCTTTAGCAGCAACTATTTCCCTTTCCGTGGTCTCCTTGCATTCAAATGAATGCCGCGGCTGCAGCTAGGCATTCACAGTAGCCCCTTGTGCTTGTGTTATGCTCAACAAGACGTCTCTGGCTATAGTTGTAACCGCTCTTTTGTCCCCTGCCTCTGCCCATAGTGAGTACGCTGTCTGCTCACCATAGCTGCCCTGTAGTGCTATGCCCTCGCTTTTTCACCCATTACTGTGTAGTTAACTAATTTCCCCAATCTGAAGAGACTACTGCAGCAATTTCTCTGGTTTGACTATATATTTCTTATTTGTATGTATATATTTTATATTCTATAAAGGTGTTTTAATGTTCAGTGGTCTTTCTTTGGGCTTAACCCAGTTCCTCTACAGCTGAAGACTTCAGATCAGATTAGTTGTAAAATGTGGTTAAGTGGTTCCAATTTCCTAGGCTTTGTCACTCATTTATGGATCGTGGCAAAACAATTCAATTGACCCTCTGCATTACCTCATGTTGTTTTCAACTGTAGACTAAAGGGGTTCCAGTGTTTTCAATACTCGTACTATGTGGAATTGTGAAGTCAACACTGAAGCTTAGATGACGTGCAATACACCTGGGCCTTCGTTGCTATAGCTGGCTGTACTGCTGTCATGGTGGCCATGTCTCCATGGGCTCATTCTGTACAAGACTGTTACAGGAGCTCTAGTGAGCACTATTGGGGACTACTTGAGTTTTACAGTGTTTTTGCCCTTTTTACAATTAGTCATGTTAACTTGAGAGTAGTGTAGTTTTAGACCCACAAGTTTAGCCGTCGAATGGCAAAGCTGAATTTGCCAACAAAGCTGTTGCGTTGTCTCTGTTCAATGAGGAGGATGCTGCTCCATGCTGACTGCTTCAACATCCACCAATGCGGTGAAACGCCTCTCGGTTTAGCACCGTTATGTAACCGCTTATTGTGTGTGTGTGTGTGTGTGTGTGTGTCCTGATCCTCTTCTCTGGCTGCCAAAATGCTGAGGGCTGCTTAACATGCAGTGAACCCGCAGAGCAGTTCTGGGCCGTAAACGTAGAATATGACTGGTTCTGCCAAGAATTACTTCAATCGGCAGTATTCAATGCACTTTGCTAAGCTAATAGGCTACATAATTTGTAAGGTAAACTGCAGGTAGGATTTTTAGAGCTGTACATTTAGTGTAGTTTACTAAATGTCAAACATGTCAGCAATTGGATGAAATGCTCTGAGATTGCTTTGGTTGTCATGATAGACCAATGGGGGACCAGAGGGGGTGGGTTTTTGGGGTTGTTTTCAAGTATGGCATTGAAGGGAGCTGTTTTTTGTTTTGGAGTTAAAATATCAACAAGCTTTCTCCAGAATGACTTGCTATACCTTGCATTTTTCTAGCTTTTTTTTTTAATAACAATTAGATTTGTTTGTTTTTATGTATAAGCTTTAAACTTTACATTTAATTTTCAAATGTATTATGTGAATGTGTCACTGAAAGAATATTTTGTTCTCTGAGCAGGACAGAAGCATCATTAGAGTTTGAAGATTGGCCTTTTATATCGTTTTGCAGCAAATTGTTTACGAAGACTGGAGGGATTATTTTCCCAAACAATATCAAATGGTGATAAATCATAATTAAATGATATTTTGTAGTTTGCCTAAGATGCTAAGCTATGATCTAATTTTTGTTATAAATGATGCCCATTGACTTCACCTTTTTATGAATAGAATTGTTAGTTAAATTTCTCATGAACTAAAATGTGATGGAACACCCGAGACTTTACCCTCCAGCAAATCATGAAATTTGATGTTTTCACATACAATGCGCAGTGTAAAGTAAGTGGACTGCCCCAAAAACCGTGCGGCTGCAGTCCGTCCACATGAGTGTAGTTCAGCTGTAATGAGAACCAGTAGTGCCCCAACTGGCTTGGTCTCCTTGTTGAGTTAAAGCCCTGTGTATGCCAACAACGCTGCTTGACCTCATGACCTCATGACCGCATGCATGAGGGTTTACCGGTAAACACTCCTTCTGATGGAGGAAGGAAGCTCTAACCTTAACATTATTATCCTAAAGTTAAAATGTTGGTGTCCATAGGCTCACATTTCTAAAGCCACCGTCAAGTCAAAGATGTGAATGTGGGTTTATTTATTTATTTTCCTCAAACAAATGTAACCTTGGCTCTGATTATTCTTGAGACTAGGTACCGTACTATATAATGGTAAAACGGATGAAGAACTATACCTGACTTAGAGAAGTCCATCCTTGCAAATTTTGAACATTTATATTGACTGCATGCATATATTCACCAAGGAAACACAACCCTGGGGAAACAAGTTACTCAGTTGTGTCTCTGACGGAAATGCTTTCCTGGTTGTCAGGGTTTTTATTTATGTTAGGGTTTGTTTATTCTGACTATGGGAAAATGGAAGTTTTGAGTATAACTTTACGTGGATGTAATTTCTCACAGACTTAATATGACATAATTTCTGTCAAAGATATGCTTGTAGCCACTGTGGTTTTTGAGCATTAGAAGCTCAAATTGTCTGTCTAACCCAAAAAAGTAGTAGGCCCGTTTCTTTTAGGAAAATGTTAAAGGTAATTCCTTTATTTTATCTAAAGGTAATTGTTTGTCTCTCTCTCACCTTCTGTCTTTTCTAATTTACTTTTATGCGTTTAAAAACCCGATGGCGTTCTGTCTGTTAAATAAGGCATATTTTCTTGCCTTCTCACTCAGATGTTTATCTGAATGTTTCTTCACACCTCTCCTCACCACATTCCTCTGAGTCACAAGTCCTAAAATTAGATTGTCTATGCAATTGGAAACCCCACCTCGTGTTCCAGACCCCTCTGGGTCTACAGAGACTTTTCCTCATCTCCTCAATTTCTTTTCAACCTAAATTTGGCAGTTTATTTTTTCTTTTCTCATCCTTCCATATTACAGACGGAACATATCACCGTAGAAGTGAGGGAAATGGATGACTTAGTGCAGAGCTCTAGTTCATATTGACATCATTTAAAAACCGACATGCCTGCTGCTGAGAGGGAGGCTACTGACGTAAGCAAACTGGGAAAACCCTTTTTTATTGTACTTGGTTCATGTAGAGCCACCTTTTGCCAGTGTGACATTACAAACCCGTTCGCATCAAATGTGTCCAGCCAGCTATGTGAGGGTTCTGTCGGATCATTTAGGTATTTCCGAGCCACTCATGACGCTGTACCAATTCATGACGTTACGTAATCACACACTTGAAAGCTAAGTTTAACTATAAGGATGGTCTCTATAAATGTACATTATAGCATTGTACACTGGATGCATACAATTAGATTGGGGCTTCCATGAACTTTATAGACTGCCTTCACATTTATTTTAGCTCATCTTCTTGGCCAATAAGTCTCAGCATGCTCAGTTAACACACCTCCCTTCCCTGCTGTACGTCCACAGGCATTAAAGCGGTGTCATAGTCCTTGGCATACAAGTCATCAGAGGCCTCGCCCGTTTCAGGCAGCTCTATGCACTTTGCCTCATGTTTGTTATGGACACCTCCCTTTACAAACATTCTCACTCATTCAAAATACCATATTGACTAACCGTTAATACTGCTGCCCTGTACACTAGAACAGACTTGGCCTAGGGCATTTCACAACTGTACTTAAGGTGTAACGTCCTTATAGCAATAAACATGCACTAAGCCTACACTTATGTCTACTGCACTGGTGGTATTACTCCTAAATATAGACTTGGCCAGTGATGTTTGACTGTCTTTTTCCCATGTTGTTGCCTTGTGGTAGTGTTTTTTTTTTATTTTTTATTTTTTATTTTTTTTTGGTGTAAGACTAATGGAGTAACTAATCCCAGAGTAACTCGTATCTGCCACGCAATTGTATTGGCAGTAATGGGAGCCTTGTCGTCTCGAGGCTTACATAGGTTATGATGGGTTCTCTGGCGTGTATCATGTTTGTTTTCCCCATCCACGTCCACTGACAGTGAGATCATGTCCATAGTGGAGATAATCGGTCACTTGTCAGTCTGATGGGAATGATTTGCTTTTCTGCGTCGTGTAGAACCAGTCAGTAATGGTGAAAGAGCTCTTTTCATGACTCATGACATGACAGGACTCCTGATGCTAAAAGATGGGTCACACCAGATTTGTTAACATGTGGCAGTGATGAAATCATCCATAAATTACACTAATAACCATCTGGCTTGGCGCAACACTGTGTAGCTCTTAACTGTGGTTTGGTGTCGGGACATTTAATACAATTATGACCATTTAGGAGAATGGATTTGGTTGTGGTTGAAATTGTTAATGTCAAAATCTGAGGGCTCCTTTATTGACCTGAGACTGACTTTAAAGGAAACGTGATCCTGTCCTGACTCTGGTTAAGTAATTAAATCTGGAAAGGGTGTTTTGTATTTTATTAACAGACCCATACAACACTGTATGGGGCAAATTTAGTTTGAGAAATGTAATCACTGCTGTGGCATTTCAATGATACGGTCATTTTGAAATGGCCAATAGTATTTGGTTTAAATCTTGTATTCAAAATGTTCACATTTAATATAATTTATAAAAAAGGGGACAGGATGGTCTAGTGGTCTGGGTGTTGGGCTCCCAGCTGGAAGGTCGTGGGTTCAAACCCCGTTGTTGACCTACCTGTAGGCATCCTTGAGCAAGATGCCTAACCCCTAACTGCTCCCAGTGGTTGGTCGCACCTTGCATGGCAGCAATCACCATTGGTGTATGAATGTGTGTGTGACTGGGTGAATGTGGGAGGAGAGACGGTAACAGTAGTAAGTTAGTTTGTCATTCGATCATGTTGGAACACAAGGGAACGAAAATTGTTACCCAGGTACAGCAGCGTAACGGCACACACTTATAAATCAATAATAAATAACAATAACCATAACCTAGGACTATATAAAACAATAAGAACTATATAAAACACATCTAAGATCAGTTTAAAAGCAGCATAGTAAGTGCCTCATAGTCACCAACAGATCTAGACTGAGTAAAACAGGTGTTTGGTGTCCTTTTTAAGGCAAGGAGGCAAGTACGAGCCCTGCACTTGTAACCATCGGCTGCTCACCCCTTCTGCAGGTCATGGAGTCCCTGGGCATCATGATCTACAAGGCGCTGGACTACGGCTTGAAGGAGAGCGAGGAGCGCGAGCTCAGCCCACCTCTGGAGCGCCTCATCAACCTCATGGCCAACGCAGCCGACGCGGAGAGCGACCCCTGCCCCGACGAGGGCTACGAGGCCACCGAGGAGGAGGACGAGGCAGACGAGGGGGGCCCCGCTGCCCCGGCGACCGGCACCGCCCGCGGCATTCGCACCTATCAGGACGTCATCACGGTAGGCCGGTCGCTCAAAGCTTGCCGCCTGCGCTTTGAATCTGCTGTTGGACTGGTGCTCGCACTGCAACACTTGCCCATCAGCAGTTATGAGAGCTTAGCTTGAGTCTCTTTCCACAGCTCCCAATAGGCTTCCCTCGGTATGTGTGCGTCATGGTAGCTGGTAAATACAGCCATGTGACCGCACTAGTGTTCAGGGGGTCAGCTTTTGGAGTCTTACGGGCCGGTCCTCTCCACCATGAAGCATTCGGTCTGTTAGGCCTGTTAGCGGTCTTGACCATTACGGTCCCGACTGGCCATTATGGCGTGGTGGGCGTGGTAGGACCAGGTTTAATCAACTGACCTCCTATTCCTGCTGTGTTTGACGTAGATTTGGTGCTTGGAGAGGAATCTGAGTGAATAAGAGACTAGTACAGGCCAGAAATGGTATAGCTGACTTCTGTTGCACTGTATGGGCCATACTGCTAGATTTCTTTATTCTATTTGGCTTGTATGGTGTATAGTACTTGACTCTATTTTAAAATGGCTTTTTTAACCTCCTAGGTTTTTTATTTTTTTTTCTGCTTTCTAGTTGGAAAATCCCTGATAAAAATCTGTTCAGTTGCCATTGCATCATGGAAATCCTAGCTAGTAAAATTGCAACTCATGTTTTAGATTTTTCTATCTTTGTAGGATGATGTTGCACTGAGAGAAATGTTTCCATCTGTCTCTCAGCGCCGTTATGTGTTTTTAGATATAGAGGCGGGCTGGAATTTGTGCCTAAAGATTTTAAAACGGATGTGGATGTTGCTGCATTGTTGAAATAGGACACAGACCCACAATGACACCTTCTGATTACACATGGGGCTAAATATGTAATCTATTTAGCGTAATGGAGGTACAACATAGTTTAGCAGGCATTTAATAAACATAAAATGAGTGCTTGTCAATGGCTGAATAGGACTTACTCCAGGCAGTTGCCATAAGCAATTGTTAGTTTGACTGCATCACATCATCGGGGATGTATATTTTTACATGCTTAACCTGTTCACATGCCCTCAAAGTAATTACTACAATGCTTAATACAATAAAGTGCTTGATCTTCAAGAGTTTACCTTCAGAGCTGGAGAGAAGGCTTTTTAGGTGTTTTCTGTATAGGGATGGCACCGATACTGAGAATAAGTCTAATACTGACTTAAATAGCTGGATCGGTATCGGTGACAGTTAGACCGTTGTAAACAATCCATGGGGCTGATCCAGTTAAATTAATTTACATGTGTAGGTCTACTGTCAAGCATCATCTATGTCTAACCTACCCAGGCCACACCATCAGCAGAAGGTTTATGAAATGCATACAAGTCCTAAAATGGAGATTGGCTGTCATTTACCGGAACTGAAAAAATTAGATTGTACCATCCCTAGTTTTCTGTGAATACCCTTAAGAGTATTTGAGGAAGACTGCTGTGTCATGGCATTCCAGAGGTAGGCCAAGCCCAGAGAAATGAGATCAAAAATGCAATTTGCCCGGTTCTCCTCTCTCCTTTTGTTCCCTGTTGTGTTGTGTTCTTCTTGTTGCTGCTGCCACACCTGAATGCCACACGGCCAGGGCTTCTAATGGGTGATGCTGGCACTGGATGATCAGGTTTATGCTGTTAAGCGGCCCGTATTTCATGTTCATTTGAGCATACCCTTATGATTTCAACAATCACCTTAACTGCATTTTTATAATTCATACTTATTACAAGCACAATATTTTAAACATGTTTTGGACACTACTACTTCAGTTTGTGGTTTCTTACCATTTATGGATGGTTACGATACTGACATCGGAAATCGGTCAAATACGGACTTAAATGGCTTGATCGGTATCTGTGACAATTGGACAGCTGTAACCGATCCATGGGGCTAATCTAATAAAATGTGCATGTGTAGGTCTGTCAAGCATCAGCCATGTCTAACCTACCCAGGCGACAATATCGGCAGCAGGTTTCCAAAATGCATCTAAGTCCTAAATTAGAGATGTGCCTTCATTTTCTTTTCAACCTAATTTAACACTGGTATTGGGACTGAAAAAAACTGGATTGTGCTATTCCTATTACCATTCTAAACTACTACACATACTACTACATAGTCAGGTTCTAGACCTGTGATGTGATTGTTACACAAAATATCCCCGAAGCATAAAGACACATTGCAAACATTCCCACTGTATAGGGCTAGGAGCCATTTTGAAGATGTTGTCAGTGTGTATTGATGATTACTGCATATAAAGACGTCGCCCTGTCCGTCACTCTCCCTCTCCTTCAGATGTGTTCGGCCCACCTGCCAAATCCGTGTGACGCCCCAAACCACTACCAGGCAGTGTGCCGCGCCCTCTACACCGAGACCAGGGAGTTGAGGACTTTCCTGGAGAAGATCAAGAATGCCAAAGAGGTGAGGGTAATATCCTGTTGTGCCAGTTCTATTTACTACTATTCAAAAGAAGAGACCTTTGCAATAAAACACTGTGTATGTATATCTGTCTCTGTGTGCGTCTGTCTCTGTGTGCGTCTGTCTCTGTGTGTGTATCTATCTATCTCAAAGCTGTGTATCTATCACAAAGCTTTTGAAAATGCAATTCCCAATAAAGTTGCTTTCACTAGGGTTTCAGATTCCTGTAAAAGTAAGTCACTAACTAGAAAAGGGTGCATGTAGGAGAGCACCCCGGGGTGTGAAGAAGGCCTAATAAATGTGTTGAACTTGGTTAGTTAGCCTGCCAACCTCAGTACTGGGGTTACAGCACCCTGTCTCTAGTTAAATTGCTGAATGTCTGGAATTCAAGAAGTAAGATTATTCCAGTACGAATTACAGCAGACACGATACATGAGCCCTTGGGTTAAAGGTTTTAAATACCACGACAAACACTTTAAAGAGCATTCAGAAACCTAAAGACATTCTTTCATTCAAAACACAAGCAAACGATGTCGCACATGCTGCCAACATAACGTGGTTATGCAGGTCATGACATTAGGGGGTGTGTCTGATGGATTCCTGTTGCAATGTTGCCCACAGGCATTAACAAAACAATTACTGGGCGGTATCAACAATAATAAAGGGCATTTTAATAGCTCTGCTATTTAATAAAGAAAATACATGGGCACTATTGGTTGTGGAGTAAAATAATAAAGGCTGAGCCTGTTTTAAACTTAAAAGAAAAGTATGACAGCTATGCCATTTGCTTGTACTTTATTAAAAAGTGTTTACCTTTTTTTTTTTTTTTTGTCGACTGACAATTGCAAGTGTTCATTCCTCCCAATTTTGAAAAATTAATATAATTTGAATTGATCTGCTGTCAGATGTGGTGATTTAAGTCACGAGTAGCTTACACACTGCATGAATGAAAACCAGTTGTCTTGAAGCGGCTGATTGAACAACACTCTGCTCTGTATCGGTATCAAAGAGGGGCACTTTGTTGTTTGAGTATATCAAATTAATATTAAATGCAGAACTGGTAGATCAGAGTGAGGAAGGAACAGTGATGGAATAAGAGCTCAGGTTGTCTTTTGGAAACTGATGCCCTGGTGCATCTTCAGTGAGCCTTGCCTGAAGTAACTTCTCATTCACCGTGACTGGGGAACATTATCTTGGCTGGCCGTTAAGCTTGTTGCTCGTTGCTCCAAGCTAATGCACATTCCTTCACTTTATCCCATAAGAAATTTCACTAACAAGACGTCTGTACAGAGGACCAGAGTGTCTTGACGTGCAGTTCACATTGACTTTATTTCTGCAGGAAACTGATGCAGACAATATCCTCTGCATGTCATAGATTGTCTGTCAGAATATTCTATAACTAACTTGTGATAAGAGGGGGGAGTGGACTTGGCAGAGTGACAAACTTTAAAAGCAGCCATTAGATAACCATTGATTTGAGCCCTCTGCTCCATGTCAGTGTCACACATCCAATTGGTCAGGAACACTTGTGGTGAGAAACCAACTATTAATAGCCAGGCTGCCAGACGTTTGTTTTTAAACCAACGTATTCCTGCTCCTAAACTTACAATAAATAATGGCTTAGATGCATGTTTACAGGTCATAAATGATAGACATGCACCTTATTGTTGAAGTGTGAAGATGCTACAGTACAAAATGTGTGAATGATTTAGTAAGGCATGGACAGAACGAAGACACTATGGGATGAAACCTTTGTTTTTTTGAATGGTCAGAACCTACGGAAGATGGGAGGAGGAAATCATGAGGACCCCGCTGGAGACCTCAACGAGCTACAGAATGCAGACTGGGTAAGAGACCTCGGTTATACGCTGATCCTGGAACAGCAGGATGGGTCAGACGATCCAGAACTGGTGTCACGCCTGCAGCCAAGTCTCTTAACAAATTGCTGCTAAATGATAACGGTGGACAGATTTCTAAACGAATCCAGCCCTGTCAGCTCCCTTCAGACAAACATGCCGCGGCATAGGGAAGGAAGGGGGTTTTGAATTTGGCAGTTGTTGTATCTAATTGCCCATAGAGAATGTGGCCGATTGCCTTCACAATGTTAAATGCTGAAATGAAAGACATGAATTGATCACTCTGGCCTGAGAGGCTGACTCACCCAGTCAGACACTGGCGCTGGCACGTGCATGTGATGGGTAACACGAGGACCGAAAATGTCTGTCCGTCCTTCCAGGCGAACTTCTGGGTGCAGGTGATGCGTGACCTGCGCAACGGCGTCAAGCTCAAGAAGGTCCAGGAGCGGCAGTACAACCCACTGGCCTTCGAGTACCAGCTCACGCCATACGAGATGCTAATGGACGACATCCGCTCCAAGCGCTACAAGCTCCGCAAAGTGATGGTGAGGCCAGCTTGACGTTGCTCTGTCCGCAGCTGGTGGAAACTCACCCGTCTCTAAACAGATGGAGGTTCACGTGTATTCAGTTATAGAGATGGTAAAACTGGCTATATAATGGGATTATGAGGTTGAAATGGATTAGCTTGATTGCATTGCACAGCGTGCTTTGGTTACAGAACCATTTTATAGACCCTACATTAGAAATCTGACGTTGAATGAAAAGCCACAATGGCGGTAGGGGTGCTGATTCAGGCCACAGCAAGCTTTTAGCTGCAATCTCACCAGAAATACCCCTCAGACCTTTAGTCCATCGATGTGGCTCTTACTCCTATCTGGCACAGTTTCTAAGGTGAGGTGACCTGACCAGCGTGACGCATGGAAGATTTGAAAGAAACCGATGCAGTTTGAAGCACGCTTTGGTGCTTATAAGGGACACGCATGCCCTGCCCCTTGTGGCTGCTTCCCTATGCAACAGCACATGTTAATGTAAGACATTATCAACTTGTGGCAATCCCCTCTCTCCTCGATGTCATTCCAGGTGAATGGAGACATCCCTCCCAGACTCAAGAAGAGTGCTCATGAGGCCATCCTGGAATTTATCAGGTCAAGACCTCCCCTCAACCCAGTGAGTAAGCACGCCACACGAACCGATTTTCCGTCACTCTCGGCGCCTGTACGGCCTGCGAATTCACTCAAATGGCAATTTCGCTCTCACTTCAGCCATTCGTCGTTCTCCACATAATTAGCTGACGTGTCTCAGTAGAGAGGCCCACGGGTACACCTTGGTCTGCTTGGTGACCGTTGAGGTGAACTCTCAGGCATGCTAGTATCTGTAATTATGAGGTAATGGTGGAGAAGCTGTGTCGCGCCTCTAGCAGCTACATCATGGGTGTAGCTGTGTGACGTGCTCGCAACTTCCTGTTTTGTTCATGCAAACAAATCTAAATGTTACGCGGTAGTATTCTCAAACATACCTTTCCAAATACCGACGAAGGTATGGATGGCCTGTAGTGACGCCGTGTGATTTGTCACGACAGGCCTCAGCACGTAAGCTGAAACCCCACCCAGAGCGGCCCCGCAGCCTCCACGAGCTTCTGCTAGAAGGCATCAAATCCGAGAGAAAGCTGAGGGCCGTCTCGCCGGATGTGATACGCAGACACCGCCTGGGTGAGCTGACTCGCGCACACACACACACACAGACAAGGACGTGTTTTAGCTGGCCTGTTATGAGTCGGCACAAACGCGCTGCAACCTCGTAGCGCTCCCACCTACACACACAGCCCTTCCGTCGACGTCATGTGGTGTGCATCGACGACAGCCATTGGCTCGGTGTCGTTTTGCCTGAGGGCAAAGCCACTATGAATAGACTTGCATCGTACCAAGTCAGAACATGTAAGGCTTTAATAAGACACTATTTTGTCCAACGCCGCTATGCTAGCGATGTAGTGGCATTTGTTTTTGCTGACTGCCAGTTTGTGATTTGACAGTCTTTTAAGCGGTGTTTTTAAAGGCTGATTCTTTAACCTTTCATGTGGTTTTCTTTAACATCTGTCTGTCCTTCTCTTAACATTGGCATCTCCCTCAGTCCCGCGGCCGCTTAGCATGTCTTGCAGCTTTGACTCGGGTAAAAGTCGCCCCGCTTTACCCATCATGCCTAGCGTGTCTGCCTTGCTCGTTGGTTCTGCCCAGTCCCCGCATCATACACGCCCACGCACACACACACACACACACACACCTGATGTCTTTGTGTATTTAAGTCTGTGACGGACACACAAGAGAAAGCTTAAGGTGTGGTTAAACAAGTCTTCCAAATGTTTACCTAGGCGATAAGTGTCAGGGCCAATAAGAAGGGATTTACCCCCCCTTTAGAACGCTGTGTTGCTTAGGACCGCTGCAGTTCACGAGAGCACACGTGAGAACAACGCGTCCCTCTCTCTTGCCTGCCTGCAAGTCTTTCCTGGTATAGAAACAGTGTCTGCACACATTGTATAGCAAATACCCAGTCTCTCTTATTCCCCTCCCCCCCCCCACGTTCACACCCAATACGACTGCTGCTGTTGTACGAAGATGCTGCTCGCTAAGGACAATGTGTTCTCACTGACGCTGTTGTTCCTCTGCAGGCGCAGGGAAAAGCATCAGCACCCCACAGGATCTGTTCCGCAGCTCAGGTACAGGAGGGGTTGTGGTTTCTGAAAATGAATGCATTGTGAACCAGTCAGTGTTGTCTGCGTTGGCGTTAAGGCCCCTTTCTACTCCAGTTTTTTACGTATGTGTATGGGGAATATACGCGAGCAACAATGTCAACATCACTCCACTGCGTACCTTGTCTACAGATATTTAAAATCTACGTCCACTAGGTGGCAGTCTGGCGTCTCTGATGACCTCTGGTGCTGAGTGCGCTCGGTACAACCAGAACTGCCAGCTATCTAAGTAACCTGCCAGTAATGCAAATAGTTTGATAGTCATACACAAAAAAGGTCATATACAAATGTCTTGCGACTCTATTAATACCAATATTGTGCTTATCAAACAGAAATGGTGATTGGAAAAGTAGTAATAATCTCAGTTTCTGCTGTCTGTAGAACCAGGTCTGTTCACTTTATATCTGATAATTGTGGTAAATAACCCCTACATTTAACCACTACCAGTAGAATTTAATGACAAGAGGAATGAACTACCCCGGAAACATAATCTCTAATCTTAACCAGATAATAAATCTAACCCCTAAATGAACAATAAGTAGCAAGGAGGTCTCATAGTAACACTAGTAGTTTCACTCTTCCAAACTCACCGCCACGTTTTTGTCCGGCAGAAAAGAGTATCCATACTGCCCCACAACTTCTGTTGGTATTGCACCTCACGTATGCGTACTGATGACTATACCCAGGCTGGTGACGTCAATGTTGCGTATGCGTACTTAACGGCAAGTATAAATGGGCCTTTAGACTCCCCCTACTGCAGTAGACCCAACAGCTTCCACAGACTGTTTACATGAGCAGAGCCACTCTGTAGGCTAGCGGTTACTGCCACGCTACTCGCTGGTGTCCCTGTCAACCTGTGTGTGTGTGTGTGTGTGTTCCGCCCACAGACACGCCCGACACCGCCAGGAAGCTAGCAGGCAGCACACAGTCCCTAGCTAGCGGCGGCACGCAGCCGTTGAGCCAGAGGAAGCGGCTCCTCAAAGCGCCCACGCTGGCCGAGCTAGACAGCTCCACATCGGACGTAAGACGGCGGCCACGGGTTTATCCAATACACGTCTAACTTCTTATTTATTAAAAATGTATACTGGTGTCTCTGAAATGCATGTTGGCGGGGGGGGGGACGTCAAACACAGTAGGGTGTTTACATGTTTCTAACGCGTCTTCTGGTTGGCAGGACGACGTGACCCAGAGCAGCTCCAGCATGTCTGCCTCTCTACAGGAGGACTCGTCCCCTGAGCCGGCCACGGGGAAGAAGGGTAAGAGGCGTCCTGTCTTGTGACCAGCCGCTTGGCTGCGGCGTGAACTAGCTGCCGGGTGTAATATGTATTGCTCACCCGGCCAGAACATCAAAAATGTATAATGGTGAAGCACTGAAGGTTTAGTTAAATTAGTTAGTTAAATGACTTTTATAATGTGATCCGTTTTACATCTCTCACCTATTGTCCTCACCTATAGTTCCCCCCAGTTTCCTGCCTGCCTCTTCCGCCGCCAAGTCGGACAAACGGCAGTCGTCGTCCAGGCGACACTCCATCGAGAAGGACATGCCCGCCAGCGGTCGTCCGTTTGGGCCCGTCTCCAGACAGAAAACAAAGTCACTGGTACGTTGGCCTCTGCAAACCCAATATCCCGACGGAAGTGGTTCGAGCCTCACCACCAAATGCTGTCCGCTTCACTTGAAGTGACAAACTCGATGCGAACAGTATAGGCCCAGCTAGAAGGGTTATTATGGTATAGCTGATGGCAAACACATGGTTTAGCAACTGGGCATCCGCGATACTTTCCCATGACAACAGGATTCTGGTGCCAAGTCAGAGGCCCAGGTCAAACTAGGGAAGTGTTCTTTGCCAGACAAAACACACACTACTTAGGAGCTCTTGGGAATTGACGCTCCTTGGTAGCAAGTAGCTATCGCTCCACAGCAAAGCCTTTCTTCTTGGCCTGCAACTCCCCTCCCTCCCCTCCCCTATCAGTTGCCACGTGTGTTCACGTTAGCTTGCGTTCTTGTTCTCCACAAAGCATAAACGAGCCCTTTCCTCTCTATTAACTCTTAACACTGCAGCAGAGGGCAGAGGGCAGCTCCAAGGTAACATGTTCACCTCAGTGTGTGTGTGTGTCTGTACATCCATGTTGTTCATCCCTGTGTAATTAAATATGGCCGCCGCTTAATTAAAACAATGCTTTCTTTGTCATCTTGTTGTTGATGAACCCAACCATATTAGTGAATTGTGCCGTCATGGGACGGGTACCACATTGTTTATTAGATGTATGCCCAGGCAAGTGAGCTCAACATATTTATCACCCAATAGTAGCTCATATTTGATTTTCTATTTTTGCCTCTTATGTTATTTCCATGTAGTGTGCTGTATGCATGAACTTCAGATCCAAATAGTCCTAATGGTGTTATTTTGAAATGTCTTGTTTCCTTTGGTCAGGTGGATGTGGCCAGTGGTGCTCAGGGTGGGGTATGTGACTGACGTTTAAAAACACGTGTTTGTCAAATCATCTGTCACCTGCTTCATTTACATAACCCTGGGGATGGTATTAACCCATCACGCATGGTGCTCTATTAAATTCATCCAAACGGACGCCTAAAGAGAATCTGGACTACCAAAATATCATATTACTAGAACAAAATTATAAGCCAATCAGCAATTGGGTGCATAAAGGGCTGAGTTTCTCCCCAAAACTTGTTCTTGTAACTGCAGTAACTAATTCTGGACAAAATCAACTTAAACTGTACTTTACATTTTTAATAACCATGGCATAGTGAGACTAATGGCTTCACTCAGTCACTTCATTTTATTTCGTAAACATATTTTAATACATTTTATGATTTATGATTTAATTTAATTGGTAGCCTTGTTTTTAGCATGCTCATTCGATATACTTGCACACAATCTGCTGAGTAACTTGTCTGTTGTGGAGTTCATGGGCTAATAGCATGGGCACTGGTATTTTGGTGAATGTTTCCTTCCTTTCTCAACACACAAGCCTAATGCTTCAGCATTGTCTCTGTGAATGGCTGTGCTAATGCGTAACAGTGACGCTAGCATGCTAATGCATAGCTAACTGTCCGTCTCCTCAAGGAGGAGTTCTGCTATCCGGTGGAGTGCCTGGCTCTGACGGTGGAGGAGGTCATGCACATCAGACAGGTGCTGGTTAAAGCTGAGCTGGAGAAGTTCCAGCAGTACAAGGACATGTACAACGCCCTCAAGAAAGGAAAGGTTTGTTATGCTTCCATTACAGTGTATTGGCACTGACTAATGAAATGTAGTGAAATCCTTCCTTATTTCATACCCATCCTTTCTGTCCCAGCTGTGCTTTTCATGTCGGACCAAAAGATTCTCTTTATTCACCTGGTCGTATTCCTGCCAATTCTGCAAAAGGTAGTCTCGGACGACTTCTTTTTAATTCCACTCAAACATATTTATAAAAATGAAAGTATTTCTCACATATTTCTTCTCTCTTCAGGCCAGTGTGCTTCCAGTGTTGTAAAAAGGTAGGCAGCTTTCTCCTTATCATTTCTTTAAAGAAACTCTTCCGTATGTGACAGAGCACAACTCTGAATGCTAAAAGATATAATTTATATAAAACGTGTGTGTGTCTATTTGTTTAAATCTCAGATGCGACTACCTTCGAAGCCTTATGCCAAGTTGCCCATCTATTCTATGGGCCCCAGTGCCATGGCTAATGAGGAGGCTAGCAGAGCCTCTGCCCCTGCTGAGGCAGAGAAGGCGTCCACCACTTCTGGCCACGGCAGGCACAGCCTGCGTAGGACCGTCTACAAGTAGGTTTCACCACAACGTGGATTTTAAATGGCTAATTGACACAGTGGGATGTGGAGCCGCGTCTCATCAAGACGCAGGCCGGGAGTTACATGACTCAGGTGTTGAAGGCCAGTCGCCAGGCTCTTGTGTTAAAGGCGCTGTCCTTGCCACTTGGCACTTTTGAGGGTGCGCGAGGGACTTGCACGCGGAGCTTGAAACCAAAACTGATTTCCTATGTCTTTGTTACATGTTGTTTATATGCAATTGTACACTGAAGGGTGAGCATGATTGGTGTCCCTCTGCCACCAGGCTGTCCAAGCACAGCAGCGACAGCAAGGAGAGGAGTCAGGAGGGGTCTGAGCTGCCCAAGGAGCTGACGGAGGACTGGGCCACCATGGAGGTGTGCGTGGACTGCAGGACGTTCATAGCGGACATCATCTCCTCCAGCAGACGCAGCCTGTCGGTGGCCTCCAAGCGCGCGCGCCTCAACCGCAAGACTCACTCCTTCTACTTGGCCGCCTCGTCCAAATCGACAGGCTTTAGGCCCACAGAGCGCACAATCAACGAGGTATAGCACTCTGGTGCCATCTGCGTCTTAGTCATGTTCCACCAGCAGAGGGCGGTGTAGGCTTGAGACGGACCAGTCATGGATGGGCTCACTACAGTTAACTGGAAGTGTTAAAGCCAGTTCTTTGATGTCATACATGCAGTGTTTCATACAGTGTAGTAGTTTAAAAAAATGTTTTGAGCAAAGACCCCCACCACCCCACACATAAAACGTGTATAATAAACAAGTGTGAGCGTTATCAGAGAACGGGTTTGTGGAAAATGTGATTTTTAAATCCTTATGTCGTCGTGGAGGAGTCTGGTACATTGTAAACACCAATGCTCTATTGATTCTCCATCTTACCTCTCAATGTGACATTATGAAAGCCAAGCCAAGACTGGTCCTTCTTTTTTGTCTGTCAGGTTACATGAGAACCATTTTATTCCCCCTCCACCCGCTTCTTGTTGGGTACAATAAGCTGCTGATGCCAGAATGTATGTTTAATGCAAGAATGAGTAATGGATTGCTTTGGCATTCAAACCTGAAGGCGGTGGAAGTGTAAATATTATGGGGGTGCCACATGTCTTTCCATGCCAATTTACCACTAGCACTCAGGAAGATCAACAGATTGATTATCGACAGAAACTCACTGTAGATTGTCTAGTCAGGTCTGCCACACTCTGCGTCCTTCTTTCCTACACAACGATGCCAAATGTTCAGAATCCATTGTTTATCCTCAGAAATTAAAAGCCGGTCAAATTCACAATAAGCTGTTTTAAAATGTCGCCGTACGCTGGGCAAAGTGATGGTTGTCAAAGGTTTTAGCCATTTAACTATGTATATTACATTTGTGCCTGGTGCCAAATGTTTTCTCTGAATGCCTTTGTAATTAAGGACCTGTTGTACATATTTGTAGACGTACATGGGAACAATGTAAGGAGAGACATTTGTTGGACTATGTTGTTCACTAAGCAATAGAGCTGTGGGGTGTAGAATGTGTATGTGCATATTTAATTTATTCTTATATAGAATCTTAAAATACTTTAAAGTTTAATTAATTTAAACATGGGGAAATTGCACTTCTGAGACAAAATAAAATTCAGTCAGGCCTCACTGTATTTTTAATAAGACTTATAACACATCTCATCTGGATTGTTCTGGATTTCTGTTTTTTATTAAGAGGTATAATTTCCCCATATATTATCTGACCAATTGAGCGCCTGTAGTTTTAATGTATTGTTTGTTCATAAAGATTTTCAGGTCTTGTATGTCAGAATTACCTTCTGTTAAAATGTTAGTGTTAGGCTATTTTTAGGCTTTTTTTTTCTACGTTGGCTAAAACATCCATGTAAACTGAATGTATGCTAAATTAAGAATATGGTAATATAAATTAGGATCTTAATGTTTTACGTATTTTTGTTTATAAATTTGAACCAGTTCAGTTACATAATAAATCTGTCTAGATGTTAGACAACTCTTGTAGTGAACTATTGCTGTGTGCATGCTCTGTCTTAATGATTTTTTTTTTTTTAATAAAGAAATATTAAATGATACTTTGTATTGACTTAATTGGTGCAATGCAAACATCACACATGCAGTAACTACTAATACTATGAAGCTAAAATCATTAAGTCTAGGCCTATTGATGACATATCAGCGGTATAGTGACATCAAGTGGCGGAGGATGGTTGTGTGAAGTGTCATTTTGACTAACTGAAGGCACACACCTTTCAAAGGAGAAGCTCTTTATAACGTGTTGGCTGGACTTGTTATAATGCTATGCAAGGATATGGAATTGCGATTCCACACAGATATATTTAGTCTTAGCTATTTTAACAGGTTTAACTGCCTTTAGTTAACCCATACATTCTGTAAACGTCATACACACGCTTGCCAGAGGAACAGGTCCTTGCTGACAAACTGACAGCTGTCAGTGCTAGTGTTAGTTAATACTTGTCTAATTCACAGAATATCTACTCAGGTTCTGCTACCTGCCCGCTCTGTGATGAACAATCCAGTGTTAACTACACAGCCATGGCTCTAAATGGGAACACCATGTGTCTTCCATGTGTGGAGTTGATGCGCAATGGAAAAGAGTTATGTTTTTAAGAGTTAATATATCGACAATCTTTCTGCAGAATGACAATACCTTAAGTACTGTTTTATGATATACTATGGTAATTGGTCTGAACAGTCCCGTTAATCTGTATTGCGAGTGCATGTGCATGCAGAACTCTGTACAAAGCATGGGCGAGCAATGTGCCGCTATTCTTGAGTTAGTAACGGATACTCAAAATAACCCACTAAATTAGGCCCCCTGTGAACAGTCTCTATGTCACCAAGCAAACATCAAACAGACCGAGTAGGTCACATGCAGCTCAATAAAAACATTCAGAAGGCATACTTAACAAATTCCTTCAACTGATAAATTAATATAATAGACAAGCTGATGAGTTGACAACCCATAATAGTTTAAAATTAATACCGCTAATCTTTCAGTGCATTTACCACCACTTAACTGCACGCCACATGTCCTATAATACATCTAGATTGGGTTTTAGCTGTTGTGTACACAAGGTAGGCTACATCCAAACACAGATGGGGAGTTACCTATAGGCAGGGCCGGAGTGGGGCCACTTTTCAGCCCGGGATTTTCAGGCCCAAGACCGGCCCACTGTTTCCATGGTGGTGAAAATTGGATAAATAAAGCAACAGTTCAGCTCTTACCATCCTGTAGTTATTATTAATACCATGGCTCAACAAATAATGTAAACGTTAAATAATCCATCCATCCATCGTCATCCGCTTATACGGAGTCGGGTCGCGGGGGCAGCAGCTTCAGCAGGGGACCCCAAACCTCCCTTTCCCG
>JAOEGT010018260.1:0-10620 GCA_025447795.1 Speoplatyrhinus poulsoni
TTAGCTTTCTTTTCACTATGGTTTTAAATCGTATACTGCATTTTTCTATTTAAATGTAACACTTCATCACATTTAAATGACCACATACATACTTTTTTTATTTATTTTTTGAATACTTTAAGTATTCAAATGTACTTTCAGAATACTACAAATTACTTTCAGAGTACTTTGTAGTAGTATACAGCACTACTTTGTAGTTCAACGCTGATGACATTGGTCCTGGAGAGTAGTGAGACACATCATAGGACTCTGTAGGGAAATCTCTTAAAGGGATAGTCAAATGAAGTTGAAAATCAACTTCCATTTGAATCGCAAAATATTCCCAATATTTATTTCACTTTCTGTTTGTCCGTCAATTTTCTTGGTGGAGTTAACTCGAGCGTGGGGACGTCAAGCCGCTCCTGGACTATAAAAGTAAAAAGTGACACGATAAACGGCCTCTTTGCGTTTGAGTCTGACTGCCTACTGCAGCTTCTGTAGTACATTTTTACTAGCTGAAAGATATTCTGAACTAACCATTGTGGCACAACTTGGATTATACATAGATATTTGGAAGTTTCTTCAGGTGCTTCTGTCTTATGACTGTTCATAAATATACAGTTTTACTGAGCCAATCACACCTGCTGAAAGACGTGCCATTGCAGCTAGCTAGACCAGTGAGTTGCACCATTTAAGGATGTTGCGCAATAGCCGGGGGGAGGCGGTATGGGGGGAAATTGCGTACACGCCCATTCAGCCCTGAGCCCTTTGCATGTAGCGTTTTTTGTCATAATGTTAACACACTTATTATTTTTTTTTTTATTATTATTTATTTGGTTGATGCATATTAAATATATCCCTCTGCAATATATTGGGAATATTTAAGAGGTTACAATCTCTTTAACAGTCTACTATCTTCCATTGGTGCTTTTTAGCCATGTTCTTTTCTGGTTGACCGAGAGCTTGAATGGCTATAACTCACCAACCAGTGATCATAGGAAGTAGGTAGGCACATCATTGGACTGCAGATGTATCTGAGATGAGTTTGAGGAGATTTACAGCACCTCTGCAAGCAGCAAAATCATAATTTTCATAAATGATCTGCAAAGTATATTTCTATTAAATCTGCTGTATGTAAGAACTGAGAGTTGCAACGACAGCTATCTTAAAAGGGAGCTAGCGCAAACTTTTGAAAAGCAACAAACTGAAAAACACACCCCCTCTGCTCCATTCCTCTGGAGCCCCGCCCACCTGCTCGTGCATGAGGATTGCCACAGGCAGTCAGTGAGAGGCTGAAAGCCAGCCGTTGCTCAACTCATTCTGAATGGTTCAACATCGCTCAAGTCAACAATGTTCGTTTCACAGGTAGGCTACTAAAACATCAATTTCATAATTAGTGTGTGGTTTTTATTTTATTTAGCCGATTATACAGTATATTGGGTATTTGTAGAATTGTAATTTCAAATGTGTAAGCTCTGCTTACACATCTAACTTACTGGTACCGATCTGGTACTGTACATTTAGCATACAGCAGTCTGTGTTTACTTTAGCAAGCCAATATATCCATATATCGTTTTACTGGTATCTACATAGACTACCGATAATAACACTACTAGTATATTGTTACATAACAGTAAAAGTGCTTAGTCTACTGTTAGCAGCTAATCATTAGCGGGTAATGGCTAATCTATAGGATAACTGTTAGCCTACAGATTTTATAGGCTACATGTGATTTACCAGTACAGTAGTTAAATGCCAGATAGTTACTGAGCAGTAATGTTGCTTGCTAGGAAAATAAATAATTCCCAGTTTACCAGTATCAGTCAGAACTGTGTCCCGAGAGAAGATGCAATCTCTAGCTTCTGGACCCAGTTTTTGGGGAGTCAAAAAAAAAGTACCTTTGTGTTTGCATAAGCAGAATGTTATTATACACCAGTGGTATGCTATGTAAATGTAGGTGTATCCGATATAACCAAAACGTCTAAATATAAACTGGTAGGCTACAGTACATTAGATGTGCCTCTGAATACACCTGCATAAAAAAGCAAGGCCTATTGTACAGCTAAAAATATATTTTTTGGAAGATAGACTATTTTTGTAGCTTTTTTATGTAACATTATAATATGTAAAGTTACAGAGTGTATAGGATCAGAGCATGCCAGAGGAAGACGTCAGTGTGGCAGCAAACGGTCATCTGAGAGGGTCATCTGACAGGCGATGAGCGAGGGGACGTGGCTTTTTTTCCACCGCACCCAGACAACAAGCATTTCTCAACACGCTGCATATAGACCATACCTGTGGCAGTATAGCTGTTGTGTGCAGGATTATATACATATACCCAGACCCAGTTATATTGGTATTATCTCTAGACATAGTTCAGTGATTTTGATGTCAATATTATTTTCTATTAAAAATATACCTAAATTAAAATGTACATGTTTGCACATTATAAATATGTATCTAATCAATTAATATATATTTGTATAATTGCTATACTGTACTACAAGTAGGTAATCATTTAATACATTACATTTTCCCAATGTTATAACATTTATTAAAAAGATAGGGTTCATGTGGTCAACTAGTTCTGACCCTATAGAGAACATATCACAATTAGACATTACCCATATCAACGTATTTGTACAGCACGGCAAAATATTATTTTCAATTTCATTTCTAACATCACTGCAAGTCATCATACCTGCTTGTACACATTTAGAATTTTTACAAAAACAGGACATCTACAATAAACACACAAACGTTGTCTGCCAACCTGCTGCAATGCCAGAAGTTTGTAGATTTCCTTGTTCCAAAGCAGTAGCATGGAGCTGTATCCTGAGCTGTACTTTATCTGGCCAACCTTCCTTCACATCTGGGAGATAAACACGGGATCAATATAATGAGTCTCCCTTACTCGCTAATTATAGTACACTACTGTATGTTCGTGCTTTGGAATTTTTCGACTAGTATCTTTCAAGATTACCTGATCTTTTAAGTTACTAGTTGTTAGTTGCTATGACTTTGGCTCCATGTGTGTCCACATAGTCATTTCTTTCTGGCAGGAAAGCTACGTTAACACAGAGACTGCCGGTGTTCTAGTTAGCTTAGTTTAGCTTAGCTTAGTTTAGCTTTTTATGTGCTTACATTAGCTAGGCTATTTTGCAGTCTAACACTGGGCTGCATGTCGACCCATAATAACTTTAGCCTCTTGTTTCCAATATAATGTTTGACAATTGAATACTCCTTTAATAATAACACACTTTATTCTATATTTTCAGTACATGACAATTATTTTACACCACTACTAGCTACATTGGAAGTTAGACTACCCGGTACTGTACTGTTTTATTACATTATGTAGGGATGTTGCATTACGGATGCTACCGTACCGTAGCTGTGTACCATATGTAACTTATTTTCTCTGCAAAAAAAAAAGTCTACATGGGTTAGTTTCAACACATCCTAATAAAAATAAGTTGTTTATCCAGTTGATAATCCCTTCTCTCTTGAGTCAGGTCTTGCCATTGCTGAAAAGTTTACAGTTTACAGTATCCTACATTACAGCTACAGTAGACATTTTGTTATCATTTTCTTCTTGATTGACAGGCAAGACCATGGGCAAGGCAGATTCGCTGGACCAATCAGGCGAAGGAGGATCTGATTGGTCAGAGAATCTCGGGTAGCTGGTAAAATCAAAATCTTCATTTATAAAGGCGGGAGCTGTTAACCAGAGCAGATATTCTCACAGAGCACTTAACTCACAGATAGCTGATGAATGTCTATGACATTTATGCCACGTAATGCAAGTTCAAAAGCACCACATCATTGTATGCAGTCTAATATACGTGACAGTATGGCCCTCTGCATTATGCTTTGCAATGCAAATCCGGTAGCCGTCATCCAACTGAACAGCTATATTAGCTTTTCCGAGCATTGCTAGTTTGACAGAATTCTGCATGTGAACACTAGTTTCCTTGTTCCTCTTTATTGTCTCGGACATATGTTTAATGTCACGTACTCTATTTGTTGTCCAGCTTTGGTCCGATGTTTGCGTGCGAAACAACAGACAAGGGAAGTAGAATACTGTGCATTCTGCTGGGCACATCTACAGAGAGAGCTATGGTTTCATCTCATACCAGTCCTGAGGACTTTCCGGAGAAAGTCCTGACTAATGTTTCCACAATCCCCAACTCGTTTGTGAATTTTTAGATCTGGCTGATGTGCACCTATGTCTTTAATTAGTATTTTTTCAATGTTTTGCTGCAGTATTTCCACAGATTTCAGTATTTGGGCCATTGCTTATTTTCCTTTACTTTAACATGCTAATAATGCTGTTCTTATGTTACCGTTACACATCTAATAGTTTACACAGCGACACCTTTAGTTCGAAATGGCCAATGACCCCTCTGGATCTTGAGCCGCCCCAGTATTACATTTTTCCAGGTCGCTGATTGACTAGTATTAGTAACATGCTAAACTCCAATCCAATGCTTTCAATGAGATGTTCTTTGGCGATGGAAAATACGCACTCGGAGGATCAAAGTATACAAATGAACCTTGAGCAACATATATATATATATAAATAAATAAAAAGAGTTCAGAATTTCAGCTTTTATTTCCTGGTATTCACATGTAGATGTGTTAAACAACTCAGGACATATCACCATTTGTATTAGACAACAGCATTTTCAGCTGAGCAACTGCTAAACTTCCTCCCAATTAGTTTCAATGCATTTCTCCGTAAATTGACAGACAAAAGGTTTCTGTACACTTCTGAATTCATTCTGCTGCTACCATCATCAGTTACATCATCAATAAATATTAATGAGCCTGTTCCAGAAGAAGCCATGCCACGCCCAAGCCATGACATTACCTCCACCATGCTTCACAGATGAGGTTGTATGCTTTGGATCATAAGCAGTTCCTTTCTTTCTCCACACTTTGGCCTTTCCATCACTTTGGTAGAGATTAATCTTGGTCTCATCAGTCCATAAGATTGTGTTCCAGAACTTTTGGGGCTCATCTCTGTACTTCATTGCAAATTTAAATCTGGCTTTCCGATTCTTACTGCTGATGAGTGGTTTGCATCTTGTGGTGTGGCCTCTATATTTCTGCCATCAACTACTGTTGTTTTCCATGGTCGACCTGTTCGACGTCTGTTGCTCAGTACACCAGTAGTTTCTTTCTTTTTTAGGACATTCCAAATTGTTGTGCTTGCTATGCCCCATGTTTGTCCAATGGCTCTGGTCGATATTCCTTCTTTTTTCCGCTTGACAATGGCTTTTTTTCTCCCATAGACAGCTCTCTGGTCTTCATGCTGGTTTATCCTCTTTAACAAGAAATGCAGTCTTTATAGGTTTAAACCAAGGATTAAAACTTAGACTATTCATGCAGAGCTATTTAATGTTTGAACAATCAACCTAAAAGGCAACACCTGGGCAACAAGAAACATCTGTCAGTCACATGTTCCAACAGTTTTGCTCACTTGAAAAAAGGGTGGGTTCAAACAAATGGTGATATGTCCTGAGTTGTTTAACACATCTAGATGTGAATACCAGGAAATAAAAGCTGAAATTCTGAACTCTTGTCTCATACTCATCTTTTGATCTTAAACCCTAAATGTCTTCAGTGAACAACAAAAACAAAGGAATTTGCCTTGCCGTTCCAATACTTTACTTACTTCTGTATCCTTGTGGTGTTAAGGTTTATTTATGTAAAGATAAATACAAAAAGGAACAGGTGCTGATTCAAAATATAATAGAATATAATGCAATACGTGTCTCAGGAATTCTGTATTGCTTTCAAATTATACTGGAAAAGAAATTCAGGAACCAGGTAATGCAAAACCTAACATTAGGGATAAAAAGATAATGACAGAAAGTAAGTATAATTTCTTCTTGTTTTTTAGGAGTGCTTATTAAATTTGGGTGTGCTTCAGCACCAATAAGAAAGTGTACCGCCAATGTTAACAACCTAATCTTATTGGCTAGAATATTAGCCTACCAACTCAAGCCAACAGGATAAACTTTAGAAAAATTCATACAATGTCTATTGTTTGGATGTTTGAATTATGCCTATATAAATGTAGAAAATGTTGCTGCTTGTACCTGACAAATCTTGCAGGCTATAGCCCATACTGCATCTCCAGGCTGCTGACTGTCACTTGGCTTGGGATGCACCATCTAGATAGGTGTGTTCTGTTTTTCTACACATATCCATTTTCCTGCCCTGTACTCAATTTATTTGGATAAGAAACTAAAAAATCTCATATACACCATTGGATTCGATTGTGTGAAAACTCTGCTCTTGGGCTAATCAGATCTTAGCATTTCAAGGGAAGTCATATCAAATATGACTGCATTTTTTGCCATTTGGAAATGTTAATTGTTTCAATCAAAACTTGTTTTCCATGTCAAATATTCCAATGAATGACAATGCTGTACAGAAGAGTGCATTATTGCAGATACTGAGGTTTTAATTACATAATTTTAATATAGTCAGTCATGAAGTGAACCGGTCTAAGGCATGAAACTCCAAGGCTGAAAATGAGTCCCACTCCGGCCCTGCATATGATGTTTGACCATTTAAAAAAAATGTATTCGAGTTTAGAAAGTCTCAGTTTGTTGTGCATTTGTTGAAGTATAAGACTGAAAATATGTAATTAGTAAAACTACAAACCTTGTGTCGCGTAAGCGTTTTAGCGCCACGATCCTCAAGCCGAAGAACACATTGTTTTGGTGACGTGTTGTGCGATCACTGAGTGGTTACACACAAAATTAAAGATTACTTTATATAGTTTCACAACAAACTGCAACATTCTTGACTTGAACAATTATTTTTTATATAGACACATCATTATGTGGCTGCAACATTGTCTCATTGATCGTCGTCAAATATGTACGTAAGTAATGTAAGTGGTGAAGCCCTTATTATTGTACTTTTTCTTATTATTAGGGAGCCAAGCACTGAAGGTGCGTAGGGCACCCTATTGTGTTTATATGCTTTCTTATGAGGGAGCCAAGCACTTAAGTTGCGTAGGCATCCTATTGTGTTTCTATGCTTTCTTATTATTAGGGAGCCAAGCACCGAAGGTGCGTAGGCACCCTATTGTGTTTCTATGCTTTCTTATTAGGGAGCCAAGCATCAAAGGTGCGTAGGCACTTTATTGTGTTTGTTAGCGTTGTTATTATTAGGGAGCCAAGCACCAGAGCTGCGTAGGCACCCTATTGTGTTTGTTAGCTTTATTATTATTATTATTATTATTATTATTAGGAAGCCAAGCACCGAAGGTGCGTAGGCACCCTGTTGTGTTTCTATGCTTTCTTGTTATTATTAAGGTGGCGAAGTGGCGAAGCCTTTACTGTTATCGTGCGTTTTCTTATTATTATTAGGGGTCAAGCAGCAAAGCTGCTGACACCTATTGTTATTGTTGTTGTTTTTTATTATTAAGGGCCTAGCCACGAAGTGGCGAAGCCCTTATTGTTATCGTGCGTTTTCTTCTTATTATTCTGCCATTGAAGTCAATGGGAACCCCTAGAACCGTGTGGTAAAAAGTGTCCATTCATCTGCCATTCCACCAATTTTCATCCTGGTCCATTGCTCCCTATAGCGCCACCAACAGGTCAAAGTCAGGTAATGTAAAATCTCATAACTTTTTTTTTTATATCTTTTGAGACATGCGCACAGAAAATATTACAAACACTGATTCCAAAAATACTCTCCCCCACACATCACTTAATAGTACATACAATTAACATTAAAAACTAAGAATTTTCCATCTATCAATATTCCCTTTCTTTTATCTAAAGTTCTCCGTCTCTTTAATTCTGTAATTGTCTGTTTACACAGTGTCCGAGGATATAAATGTTTGTGCTAGAGACATATTTGCTCTCGTCTTCCACAATTTGCTTTTGATGATACATACAATCTCCCATAATAATACTTTTTCATCATCAATAAAATGTCCTTCAATTAAACCATATAAAAAACATTTTTCATCGACAGATAGATTCGGAACACATTTTTCAAAAAATTTCCAGACTTGTTTTGATCTTTCACATAGGAAGAGAAAATGGTCAATCGTTTCATCTTCACCACAGTTAGGCATTGGGCACAGCGTTGTTGTTACATAGCAGTTCCATTTAACCACCATCCTAACTGGGATTCTCCTAACGGAGATGAGCCATGTAATATCTCTCACATCTTCAGATAGCCGCTTGTTTGTTACATTCTTTACACATTGTTTACACTCATCTTCAGTTAGACCCTTATATTGAACCATACCATTATTTTTTATGTCTCTTATTTTGGAATAAATATATTTGCTTAAATTTTCTATCAAATTTCTATCCAGTTCAGCATTAGCTTTTGGAAAATCTGCATATAGGAGTTTATAATAGGGTACTCCTTTTTTCCGTTTGCCTCTCCTGGATCTCCAATTTGTGATGTCTCCAATCCACAACACCTGTCTATTAATGGCACTAGCAACAATCTTACACATTGGTATTTTTAAGTTAATATCAAGGTCCACGGCTTCTAATCCACCTAGATCTCTCTTTTTGAATAAGAGTACTCTTTTAGTGACCTCTGTTTGTTGCCCATATAAAATTACAAGAAAATTAAATTTTCTTTATCCAGGTTGGATTAGGGGGAAAAACAGCTGCTAAGAACATCAACTTGGATAAAATAAATGTTTTCATATTAATTCTGCATTTATATGTTGTATTCTTATCAGTCCATTTTGTGATTTCTTCTTTAACTATACCTTCTTTTTTCCCCCCAATTTGCTTCACTACTTTGTCCGTTGTTTAAATATATACCAAGTACTTTTATTTCATCTTTGACTATCAAATCAATTGGAAATATTTTTGTTTCCTCACCAATCCAGATTCATTCAAGTTTATTCTTATTTAGTTTTGCTCCGGATACTTGTTCGTAGATCCTAAAATGCTCTTTTATTATATTAAGTTCTTGAGATTTAACAAAGACTGTAATGTCGTCTGCATATTTAAAAAAACATTTTGACCTTGACTATTTCCAATTCAACACCTGTTAGTCTATTATCATTCCTAATTTGTTTAATTAACGGACTGATTGCTACAACATACAAAGCAGCACTCAAAGGACAACCCTTCAACATGGTGGCCCAGTGGATAGCACTGTGGCCTCACAGCAAGAAGGTCCCGGGTTCGAACCCCAGTCGTCCCGGCCTTTCTGTGTGGAGTTTGCATGTTTTCCCCGTGTCTGCGTGGGTTTCCTCCAGGTGCTCCGGTTTCCCCCACTATCAAAAACATGATAGTGGGGGACACATAAATTATCCCACATCAACCTTCCTTTAATTTCACATTTGTTCTTTTTCAATCAGATCCTTTAATATATTATTTATTCTAGACATGATTATTTTTGCATATATTTTATAATCTAGATTCATCAGTGTTATTGGTCTCCAATTTTCTAGTTCACAAGGATCTTTTTTTTATATATTAGCGTAATAATACCGTCATAAAAGAACTCATACATAAAACCGTTTGCAATACCTTCATTATAGACATTAGCCAGGATATCACACAACTCCAGACTACATAGTTGATAAAATTCTGCAGGAAGACCATCCTTTCCAGGAGATTTGTTTTTGTTTAATTGTTAAACACTTATTTTACTTCTAAAGGTCTTACAGTTTTTTCAACGATGTGATTTTCATATTTGATCTCAGCAATAAATTTTAATATTCTATTTGATCAATTTGTGTCTTACTATATGTATATTTTAAAGTTATAAATATTTCATGTTGAATATCTTCCTGTTTATCAAAATTGTTCCATCACGTTAAATTTTTTCCAAAGGTATCATCTGTTTCAAATTTTATGCGTTAATATTTCTTGATTAAATCTATCAATTTTTTCTTTTATTATCTCCATGTTCTGAGTTTGGTCCTCTTTTTTATCTTTTATGACTTAAATCAAAATATTCTTTTATTAGACATTCATGTTTCATTATTAATTTTGTTAATTTCTCGACAAATTTTTTAAGAAAAATTCCAATTTTGTTCTTAAAGGATTCGCATAACATTTTATTTTATGAAAGGATATCATCGTTTTCATATTTTGAATTTATAGCTTTTATTCAGATATCAATGTCATGTCCTCCAGACATCTAATGTTGAGTTTCCAGTAGCCAAATTTTTTTTTTGGGAAGGATAATCTCCCCAAAACCAATTTATGGTTTGAATTTAATACAACCTTTGTACAATATAATACAATGCTTAATTTTTTATTTACATGTATTCTATAAATTCTAGTTTTTGTCACTTTATCTTGCCAGGTAAAATCTATTATATCAGGGAATAAAAATTTAAAAATATCGAAGAACCCAGTTTCTTCAAGTTTTCTTAATTCCTTTCTCTCGTTAATTTAAGTGTAATTTTGATTATACATCATTTTGTATCAAAATTGACAAATCAATCAAAATTGACAAATCATAACTTTTGCCAATGCTAATCATGAAGTTTCATGTCATGCATCCGATTGACATGAAACTTGACACACGATTTCTGTTGAATGTGTCAACCCTTAACCAATTTACTGATTTTATCAAAACTAATGGGAATCCACTCGACTTCGAAGCCTTTATCTGCTCAAGAGA
>JAOEGT010018281.1:0-10620 GCA_025447795.1 Speoplatyrhinus poulsoni
TCCTGAATTGTAAAGCACTTCGTGCTGCACCTAACCTTTGTATGAAGAGTACTCTAATTTATTAGTATTTTTATTATATATGGCCCTACAGCTAAATCGCAGAGACAATCACGTTAGACTGAACACAGCCTGACTTCATACACTGAAGGAAACTATAATTGCCGTTGAACGATCAAAGACTTGAACCCTGCCAAGAACTAAGCTAGCTCTTCAAGAGAGAGAGAGAGAGAGGTGGTTGGACATGCCTGAGCAAAGACCTATTGATTCAGGCTACCTTACAGATAAAAGACACACACACACACAGAGCAGCTGGGAACAGAGGATGAGAGAATGACAGAGGGGTGATAGAGGGGGAGGGAGTGAGTGGGGGAGAAAGAAAAAAGGGATAAAAGAAATTAGGGAATAAATACTACAAGGAGAGGGAGAGTAGGGTTTCACCTAACGTTGCTGACATGACAACCCCTCTTTGCTTTGCACCTCAGGGGGTCCTCTCTCTCGCTCTTTCTCTCTCTCTCTCTCTCTCATATAGCAGTTATACTGATCCCAGCTTTAAACGTATAGTCAGTCGGTAGAACCTTAACTTGAAATAAAAGTGGTGTTCAGTAAACGCATATCTTCTCGGGCCTCTCGGCATCAAGGATTATGATTTAACTCAAAACGTTCATCACAGACTCAAATCTCTCCCGTCAGCTTATAGGATCAGTCTGCTATCTCTCTCACAGTCACTCTCTTTATTTCTCACGCTTGGACGAGTTTGATGTGAAAACTTCAGGCGTTTTGCTCGGGCCCGACCTGCAGCAGGCAATAATCCAACTTCACAAAGTGAGGGATGTCGAGCGGAATCAGTCTTCACCGTTATAGCTGCGAAGAGCACACAAACAAGCACACTCACACCCAGACATATTGGTGTGTACGCTCATGCACACTCTCACACACGCGCCTCTTATAGTCTGTGCAGAGCGTGCTGCAGCACGGAGCTAAGAGCCCTAAAGCATGTGGAGTGAGAAAAGGCACGATATTAGCTTTGAATCCTTTCCTCTCTCTCTCTCTCTCTCTCTCTCTCTCTCTCTCTCTCTCTCTCTAAGATCATATTTGAAGATGGGCATGCAATGATGGCAGATAGAGAAGCACTTATCTTTTTCCAAAATATTATCTTTCTTCTTGCACAGAGGTCTGTCTCGTTAATGCTAGCAGCACTATTTGTTAGTCTCTCTCTCTCTCTCTCTCTCCTTTGTTCCCATTATTTTTTCAACCTCTTCTCCTCCTTCTTATTTTTGTGTACCTTGAGCGGGGCAACGTAGGCAAATTTTATTTTCCTCCGGTCTGTGTCCTGTGTCTCTCTCCACACAATTTGTGTCTGTCTGGATGAAGCAAATGTGTCCCTTTCCTCTCATAACACTGCTCCGTGTGAGTTAAGCCCACTAGCCTACTCGCAGGGAATGGTAACTGAATGGAAGGAAGGAAGAGCACAAATTTCACACTTTTTAATTTTTGTCCTGAACGTGGCTTCAGCACAGGCCTGGGTCCATCCACCCCCTCTTCGACCGCTGGACGTTTTATGATGTACTCTGTTTCCATGACAACTCAGCAAGAGCTTCCCTGACGGTTTTCCGGCGTGCCAGACGGGACAGGCCACCGACCTACCTGATCTTTGACCGGCTTTTAGTCTTCTATACAGGCACAGTCGCCTGCCTTATACTCCCCATTCTCCAACTGAACCCAAAGCCATTATACAGGTTATAATCTAAGATCCTCTGTTAATTGTTTTCATATCCGGGCAGCCGCACATGAATGGTGTGTGTGTGCGTGTGTATGTGGCCCACATACTGTAGTCAACATTTGTTTTAGTCTGGGAGGCCGGTGTGTTTGCATTAGGTCTATTGTTATTATAGGAAAAGGATGAAGGTGAACTAGGATCTGCATAACTGTGGTATAGAGCAGCAGAAATGTATAGTAATACATATATAGGCCAATTCCGTACATCTGAAAAAATGGGCCCTGTAGGATTTCTTTCCATGGGGCCCCAAAATCCTGGCAACGCCCTTGGTTACCAGGAACAGAGGTGGGAACAACCAAGGTCCTCAGAGATTATTCAAACAGCAAATGAGACATGCTGGGAATATCAATTGGCTGCTAAATGTCCCATTCAGTGGGCCTATAGGTTTACTGTAGCCTATATTTGTACAATAAACAATAAAGCATGTGATCAACTACAATATTTTGTAGCAGTGAAAGTTACAATAAAAGTAAATATTCAGATAATATGTACAGCATGCAGTGTATAGTTATACTGTACAATGTAAAGTAGCCTACTAATATTTTTGTAGTGAAAATAAACCCCGCACGCGTGTGTGTGTGTTCGTTGATGATGACTATTCCCCAATCTTCCCCCAGCAGAACAGTGACAAATTCCAGCAGCTTGCAAATGTTTATATAGCAGGATGTCTGAATCCCACACACACAGATGCATCTTTACCTGAAATCTGCGTCAGTGTGCGTGGAGTGTGCGTAGGCTACATCTAATGGTGTTCTCGGCGACATCTAAAAGCATTTAATTTCCCTATGATAGTTAGATTATACGATGACTCGTAACAATTGGCCTCCTAAAAAAGTGAAGCTTTTGCTTCCAAATATTAGCAGCAGCGACACTCATGCCTTCCATTCCTTCCAGTGACAGCATCTCTTGACTCTCAATCAGATCTAACGGATTGACTGATTGAGGAAGTGGTGGACTAAATTAGGTTATCAATGAAAATACGTTTCTCTGACCAACTGCAATAACAACTGGCAGGCAAGAAACACGCGAATAATTGCGCGTAAACTGTTGCATGCCATTTCCTTGTTACCTTGTAAGAGTGATGATAATGCCAAGACATGTCGTCTTCTTCTGACGCATAATCCACCAGAACTTTGCTTTTGCTTTTCTTGAACATCTCGCCGGTCGTCGCTCTAACAAACCCGTCTCCGACTTTATTACTTTAGCTCTAGCAAAAACTCAAATTTTATGTCCTGTCGAGCGGAGACGGATTCCAAGCGATGTCCGTTTTGCCTTTTTTTCTGGAGAGATCGCAGAGAAGCACTGCGTGTTTGAGCGACGTAGGCTACTGCAACGCGAGAGGCTTTCCACTGGTAGCCTTACATACAGTATTCATGTACGATGCAGGTCAAGACCAAAGTAATTGAACCTTGTCTGCTCCAGCTCATAAATAGTTAGTGTTATTGATGTGTTTACACGTTGCGTCGACCACCTGGTCTGGACCTTTCGCTCCTCCCATATCCCCTTCTTTTATTCAAATTGAAATGAGGGAGGTGTAGGCTATACTTTTCACCCCTTCTAACAAATTGTGTTTGAAAATATTTGACGGTGATAAATCCCCTTAATAGAGTAAGGTCACTTTTCACTCATTGAGTGTACAGGAATATAGGCTTTATAGGAACAGAACAGCATTGCTTGTGAAATAGTTTACCAGTTTACTACCCAGGCAGGGCAATTGTCTATTGGTTTATTCATTCTTTTAAAATAATTTTTAAATGAGCTTGTTTTCACTAAAATGTTCAGAAAATATAGCTAATCCTAGATTTTGCCTAAGCATGATAGTAACATCACCCATGCTGTGTTTAATAAAAAATATAATTTTTTTATTGTATTTCTTTATTAATTTGTTTGTTAAACACGTGATTTCCAATTGTGTCTGAAAATATTAGATTTGTTTTTATTCTAAAGCATATTGAATTGCATTCGTGTCTAAATGTACTTTTTTACTTAATTTTTGTGAATGGTTACAAGCTTGGCTAATGCCTATAGGTTACATATACACAGTACATATACATTATACCACATTTTACACCCACCTTTCTTTGTCAGCTTTTAGTTTCAAATGCTTTGGGTCAATTGTCTCTGTTTATATGAAAACACTCAATGCCAGACAAACCTTGCTCAACCCAAGGTTTGCTTTGTCATGAGTTTCTGCCCAAAGTTTGTCCAGCCTTTGAGGTCAACCATTAGAAGGCCCCTATCATCAAGCAGGTCATTGATCTGTGACTACAGAGGTCATATTTGCCCATGTTCCTTTCCAGGAGTTTACCTTCTGGTACAGTATGTTCAGGCTCTTTACATGACCCTGGGTGACATGTGGTGATGTGTTCTTAATTTACCCAATCATCTTTGTTCGCAGGATGACCAATCAGAGGCCTGTTATTTATATATATTTGTGTGTATGTGTGTGTGTGTGTGTGTGTATGTGTGTGAGAGAGAGAGAGAGAGAGGGGAGACCCCACCCCATCCCTCCCCTGACAGGTTTAATACCCCCAGCCAGAAGAACATAACAGTTGGGATTATCCTTGACTCATCATGTATTTGACAAGATTATTAAAGCACTGATACAGGGCTGGTCTCTGTCCTTGGAACAGTGGCTCCAAAACATGTGCCAGCACATGTTAGACAGTCATTGAAGCCATTGTTCTGGCTGTCCTGTATGCTAGAAGGGCAGGTATAGGCCACATTGGATAAAGCATAGTTTAACTCATTATAGCATACTGTACCATCTCTAGTAAAGATACAACTTGTTTATCTATTGCATTAAAGTATCTCTCTCTCTCTCTCTCTCTCTCGCTCTCTCTCTCTCTCTCTCTCTCTCTCACTTTCGCTCTCTCTCTAGTGAAACCTTTTGACATTGTGTGACATTTTGACATTTCTATGAGCTACTGTATTTCATTTCAGATAGAATGCATTCTAATGAATTGCAAAAGGCTATATTGCATAATATGTTTAAATAATATGTATAATAGATGTATTGCCTCACTGATATTGCAAGTCCTAAGTGCTAAGATGTCTCAGTGACACAGCTGCTTAGCATGTCTCAATAATAGATAGCGTATCCCTGTAAGATCACATGTTGTCCTGTTTATTTAGAAACATTTATAAAAATAAAAAAAACAGTTGCAGATGTTTGTGTGGGAAGTATTTACAATACTGAGTACCGCTACTCTATATTAAATATTTTCCTGCAGGACTAGATGCCAAATACAATATTTCCTGTCCTAGACTTTCATTACTCAAAGCAAGGGTCAATTGTGTTCCATTTCTCAAATACATTGTTTTAGACGTCTAGGCAAGAATATACAGTACATGAAAACAAATCCAATAAATTTGTATTAAATATAAATTAACTCTACTGTATATAAAGTAAATTATGAGATGAATGCCTATGCTGTACTACCTTTTTTGTCATATTTCATGTCATGTATGTCAATATTGCTTTTAGTAAGAGTTTGTTCTTGAAAGTGGTTTCTCGGTAGCAGGCTCACTGCTACAGAGCTGAATGGAATGCAAGGCTAAAGGACTTTCCCAAAGACAGTCAAAGGTCAAAGATAGAACGCAGATGGAAAAGGTGTCAGAGAATTAAAGCTTCACTGGGTCTTCATGGGGGGATGTTGGAATTGTCAATCAGGTAGATTGAGTGTATAGGGACATGTGAATTCATGGTTCTTCTGACTCATTAGTTAAGTGCCTACACTTGAGGTAAAAGCATGCTCCCTCACTAATGTTGGGAAATAGCTATTTAGATTTTTCCAGTCCTTTAGACAGCTGCCGGCAGGATCTGTGTCCCATGTTTTGGAATTGGAAAACGCTTTTTCAAACAGCAATCATAATAGCGTCATTGGCATGCGATTGTTCCATGAAAGATCTAATCCATAGGTTTACAACATTTTCCTTGGCAACTGTTTCAGTTGACAAAAACAGTTTACTGTAAGTCACGTATAATTTATTCAGAATTGATGCAGGTTCTAAAATACCCTGGGTGTGTCCATGCATACAAACCCACTTCTTTAGAGTCGACTGGCCCAAGTGGGACCACGCATGAAAGATACTGCAATAGTTTGTGCAGGATTGTGTGTAGTGTATTTATTTGTGTGTTTGGAAGGGGTAAAATTGGCTTGAATCCCGTGTTTAATGACAGCCATTAGTGTAAAAAAACATTTGGCTGTTACAATAAAGAGTATGTGTTGCTTTTATATCTTTACATCTGCCCTGCTTTAGTTCATAGAGCCAGACACATCTATCAGCCTTTATCAGTCCAGGGACGCACATCTGTGTCCTGTTTCCAAAAACAGTTCAATAATCTGAAGTACTGAACATTCTTATCTAGAACTAACGATAAAGTGTGAGGCTGCGTGGTTCTCCTGGCCATATAATAAAGTATCATATGTTACATTTTTGTTACTTTGTTATAGAATTGCTGTGCATGTTTTGATTTGGTTTTGTACTTTGTGGGACTATTCTTGTGACTAACTATCAAACAGAGCAGTTGACATTGGTGCAGCCTGTATAGGGCAGAGGTTCTGTGTGGTTATATGGTTACATTATGGATATGTGGTCACAGTAATAGGTTAGGCCGAGGTAACAAGGATATAACACAGACATTTCCATTGAGAATACAGGCAGTATGTGGATAAAATGCTTATATGGCCCTCAACCTTTTCTCATCTATCCTTGGTTGCAAAGACATTTGGTTCTTTGTTACTGGCTGTGAGAGGCTGTAACAGGAGCTTGCTGAGAAGAAGACCTGGAAACATATACACAATGGACTTCTGTGTTTGTGTATATGTGTGCGAGCGTGTGTGTACTTCTTGCACATTAAGAATTACATGGAGAGAGAGAGAGAGAGAGAGAGTCTGTAATAAATGTTATCCATCATCTCTTCCCTGAGGCTGGCAAGAAGCCTGATAAAAACCAGGGATATGCAGGTGTCTATTTTCCTGAAACTCTTCAGACGTGTGCATGTGTGGGTGGGTGTTTGCCTGGGCTTTATTAGTGTTAAACCCAGCAGTCAAATCCATATTAACTCAGGGTGGTGGAAGTGTTTTCCATTCATTTTCGGTATAAAGCTCAACTCTAAGCTGCAGTTTGGTTGAATTCCTGAGCGGCATAACTCTATAACCCTGACTGGCTTCTACTGGTGTGGATTTTGGACCGGTACTCAAAGGAGCTTATATCTGTAACTGGGTCAGTGCTCTGAGGTCTTAGCTTTGACCATGAATTACCACCCGCTATCATCACAGAACTGTCTAGCAAGGAGATCATCTTCTGAGCTGTCCCACTTTCATGTGAACCAAGGTGAACCAAAACTGTGGTTACAGCAGCAAAAAAAAAAAATGTAATAAAGAAATGAACGCTTCCCGATTGCATCATAACCCCAGCTTGCTGTTTATACTATAAAACACAACTGTGCATAAAAGGACTTTTGATTGTAGAGGGAGGGGTAGAGGACCGTTCATGTATAGGAATATGGGGGGGCTTATAGCCCCTCGGCACTCAGGTGTAGGCCCTTTGAAACTCTCTGAGTTTCAAATCAAATAACGTTTTTAAGTTTTTGGAAAGGCATACAAACATGGAGCCAAACTGGACTCAAAATGAGGAGTGTTCCATGCCTAAAGCAATTGGCAACACAGGAGGCAAATGTTTGTGTTTTGTAGATGAGCAACACTCTATCGATCAAAAAATTATTCAAAGCTGGTTGCGCTTTAGTAAAATTCGATAAACTTGCTTTTTCATGATGTAGAAGAGTTCAGTCAGGTAGTTTATATTTCATCAATATGGCAATTGTCACTGTCAATCTTGAGTGAAGTGATATAATCATATACACAGTTCAGCCTCTGTAAATGGCTGCACGTGTGGTGACATCTAGTGTGTGAAGATAGTAGTTCACCTTCTCATTGCATATAAAAAGGCATTATGTGCAATTGAATTATGTATATAATACCAACATGCACGTGTGAATGTACAGTAATAATATACCATTTATTTTATTGTAAAGAGAAACAAGTGAAACCAGGTAATTTATCATGTTGTGTAAAACATGCCAGTAATACAAAGGTTTTTAAGTTCAGCAGGGCAAAATGCTTCATATCAGATAGAATTGCAAAATTCTAAAACAAATAAATATTTGTTTATATTTTATATGAAATTACCTCTATCTCTTTTCTTAAAACGTAACTAACCATGAAAACAAAAACCAAATAATAAAGTATAGTGTCTCTCATCATGGGACTAACCAATTTGCATGCCAGGTAGTAAATATTTAGACATGTTTCTTGTGAATTTCGATAAAATGTTTGCACAAGATTGCTCATGCAACATGTGTCCTGCAAACTAGAGAATAATACAAGCTCTAATTGATTTTTACCCTACTAAACTGGTAGACAATTAACTCAAGTTCAAAAATTCAAATTCACAAAAACAGTACAGTATTTAATTTAATGCCATACACATAATGTTGTCTTTGACATAACTATATGTATACAATATATAAGCAAGAAATTGACTGTATTTCTACAGACTTGCATCTTCTATGGATACTATGTTATCTCCTAAACCCTGAGCATGTTATGAATTTGACCACAACTATCTATGGTGGCCACAACTAACTATGGTGTGTGCTGCTCAACTCAAGACTCAATCATATGCTGTCATTGTTATTGTTAGTTTAACAAAATACAATGTAATGTTCATAATGTATAAACAGCCAAACCTTATTAATCTAGGCGTACATTTTATTTTACTGTTGACAATGGTATAACTGGGAGAAGTCTGGTTTAATTCACATGCTTTTTGTGGGCAACTGTTGTTCTGGTGGTACCCAGGGTGGTTGTCCTGGAAACTCAGCCTGACAACAGCCAAACAGTAGTGCATTTGTCAATCCAGCTGGCCCTTACAGAACCCATTCCAGCTCACATCACAGTCTGGCAGCACTCAGTGTAATGTAATCACCTATTCATCTCAATCATCTTCAGTTATATATGCATTGTTGTGTGCATGTGGTTTTACACATACAATCCTCAAAGTGCAAAGTGCAATGCTCAAAATGACCAGTTTTCTTAATATGCTATACATTTATGTTTCTCAAATTAGCATAAACATTTTTATCAAATAAAAATGTTGAGGCGTTCATTCTTACATAATGGCGAGTTGAATTGTGATTAGATTTAAAGATGACTTCATCAGCTTCTAATCTAGGGGAAAAGGCAACCGTCTTCAAATGAAACAACATCTGACCTGAATTGGGGCTGATGTTCAACTTCAAAAACCACACAAAGGACATTTAACAAAGGAAAATATATTTTCAGAAAAACATACACAAATAATAGATGCTCTGTCAATTGACAGAAAGGTCAATGCATGTGCATGTGTGGTAAATGTACTGCATTTATATAGCGCTTTCATCCAAAGCGCTTTACAGTGTTTTGCCTCACATGCACCCATTCACACACACATTAATGAACTTGCTGCCATGCAAGTGTGTGTTTGTGCGCCAATATCCTTCCTCCTTATCTAAACAGGTGAGCTGATGGCTTGGATTGCAGTGTGAGCTGGTGGGAGCTGTAGCCAGACATGCCAATGCCCATTAAACCCAAGAGCATGGCCACACGTGGCATCATCTCCCTGCTCTGACGTACCGTCTGTGTTGCCTGGGTCTGAAAGAGGGAGCAGTAGCCATCACACACACACTCTCTCTCTCTCTCTCTCTCTCTCTCTCTCATAGCAGTTGTACTGATCCCAGCTTTAAATGTATAGTCAGTAATTCTGGAGAAAGCTTGTTGATATTTTAACTCAACCAAAACAAAAACACCTCACCTCTCCCTTCAGTGACATAGGGCACTCCCTCAGAAGCTCCGCCCCACACCTCGGAAACGCATTGTCATGGCTACGATATTGTTGTGAGGTGCTGTGTGCTTAGTAAATAACACCAGACTATCTTTTCAGCACTCATGCTACCAGTCTGAGATCCAATTAATTATCAATACATTTTGCTGCACACTTTAACAACACCCTGCTATGTTTTAGTGACCCATGCCTACCTGATAAATTAAAATGTGAGGATTGACTCAATACAACAAAAATAAAACACTTTTATAAAAGTAATGTCAACATTAAAATTCCGAAGCTTACCATAAAAACGCCTGTTGTGAAGCCATGCAACTGAGGCTGTAAAGGTTAATTAACGGTTAAAGCATGCAGCTTTAATATGGCTCTTGTTCTGTTTTGCTGCAATTAACTTATATTTGACTAATAGAGCAGCTAATGTGTATCCAGCTCTGCCAAAGCATAGGTCCATTGGATAATAAAGGCAGGCTAGAATACGCACCTGGAGGTATCTGATGTACCCTGGGGTCAGTCGACGTATGCAAAAAAACATATTTGTTGTTGTTGTCTCCAGAGACCTGAGGATGAAACCAGGGTAAAGCTTGTGCCACCTCACCCTAAGGACTATCTGATAAGCAACCTCTTAGTTATGTGTTCCCTTAGCCCACTGGTTCATCCACCTGTCTTGGAGTGTGACAGAGGCAGTGGTTGTCCCTGTTCACTAGCCCTGTCCCGTGCTTGGGCACACTAAGCACACTCCTCTGGTCTCTCCTGGGGGAACCATCCCCTGCAGGTAGATCGTATATAAAGACCAGACTAAATTGCGTAAAATGGTCACGTGAGGGTTTGTGTATGTTGTGGATTTGTAAAATACTGGCATGGAGAACTGGAGCTACTGTTGGGTTAATGTTCCTTTGAGATATGTACATCCATCCATCCATCTTCATCCGCTTATCCAGAGTCGGGTCGCGGGGGCA
>JAOEGT010018302.1:0-10619 GCA_025447795.1 Speoplatyrhinus poulsoni
ATGCAAGCTGCAAATTAATTGCCCATTTTTGGGATCAATAAAGTTTTCTTCTTCTTCTTCTTCTTCTAAAAATGCTGCAAATGCCTACTTGTGAGTGTAGAAAAGATTTCCAGATAGGCTTTTCTGGCCAAAAGCAGACAGCTTAAGGTATTGATTACAAGGGATAAAGATAGATGACCTTACAAATAATTTTACAAATATGTTTTAAAACTGGAGTTATTTCAAGTGTTCTACTGTTAACCATCTGTGAAATACTGCATATATTGCAGTATTTTAAAGTCAGTGTTCTACTAAGCCTACTTAGTAGAGCATATTATAAATGTGTCAAACATTCTGTTTAATAACTGTGGTTTTCTTTTAAACAGAGCTAATTCAACTGCACTGGAAACAAACCAGACATCACATTTGTCTTGTGGCTTTCCCAAGAATGTTGGAGCACAATGGTTGCATTCATTCAGTTATTAACTGCATGTTGTCATTTGTCAGTGTGTCATTTGTCATTCCTCTTGCAGAAAAAATGAATGTTGTGAAGTAAATGTATAGTCTGTGCTTACCGTTTATGGTAACATATATTATTCAGTTCAAAAGTATCTGAGGTATTTACAAGGGCTGTATATAAAATAAACAGTTGTATTATGGTTTAATGTACACATACACAAAGAGAATAGCCTATAATACTTTCAATAGCTATTTTTCAATAGCTAATTTTAAGATTTAAGTTGACATAAATCAAAGAAGGTAATATTTTCACTAACATCATCATTGTTGCACCAGTCCAGTAGAGAATATGGAGCTAGTCAGATGGTTGACCCCTGAGCATGATTGTCAAGGGACATACTCAAAGAAAGTGGCAAGTAACATTCTGAATTGGTCACAGCCACAGGCATGTTTTTGAACCCAATGGTGTTATAAATTAATCCCAAAATTCTTGCTGAATTAACTTTAAAGGACAAATAATAGATCTAGAAAATGGTAGGCCTAGCGCATTGTATTCATTTAAAACCCCATAATCAAGCTGGCCCACCTCCTGGTCCAACTGTTAAGCAAAAAACTAGACAACATTCACTGAGCTGACATTTGGCTTAAGTGGATGTAACCTAGTACTGAAAGGAAGGCCTATCCATAGTTCCATCAGTACTGTAAAATGATTACAGCCATGGACTTGGTCACACATACTGTATTCTCCACCTGGCACTGAAGCACATGACAGCCTAAGTCTAAGACAAACCTTTTCTTTGGGAAATTTATACACTAATAAACTCATTAAAATTAATAGAAATAAAAAAAGTGAATTGCTTGTAAACCACTATACTACTTTGTTTAAGATTACCTCAGACGACTGAATGTAAGTAATTATTAGCAATTATTTTAAATGTTATACAATTTAATTTTAAATTTTTTAAGATAATATTTCCTTAATTTATTTTAATTTACTTTTTTATTTATTTAAAATGTATTTTAGTTATCTATCCTGTATCTTTTGTAAATATAATTGTTTATCTCACAGCAGTGCCATTCTCCTGTTGTTTGTAAGATGTTCATTACTGCAATAACAAAAAACAAAAAATAAAAAATAAAATGATTATGCATCGGTCGCACGGACCTTTGCGCTTTGACTGTGCATGCGATTGAAGTGGCAGTATGCCGAAGTGCCATGTCTTAAATGCGTCTGAATTGAGTGTAAACGTTTTGAAACAAGCATATAAAAATAGCTATTTCGAGTAAATCTCTTAGTTACACCAACATCTATTATAGAAAATAATCTGTGACGGGTAGTTACATTTTTGGAGAGGTGCACGTCAGCCTATCCGTAACTGACGGCGTAGCTTTGACGCAGAAGCATAAATGGGCCAACGTAGCATACGACCTGATGATAACTCGATGCAATTCTAGCCCTACACTGCCACCAAGTGGTAGTTTCTCTGTATTGATCATTCACAGGATGTGCGTCATCAGACAGCATACCACGTGCTGATGCAACCTGGTGACATGTCAACGTGAGATAGTTAGTTTCCTTTTTTGTTTTATTACATGAAGAGCGTATTAGTATTACTATTTAAGTTATGCTCTTTGCTTTATGTGGGCAGCAAACTATTTGATTGGAAGGTAGGTTAATGTGGAACTTGTTATTATTATTATTATTTATTATTATTATTGTTGTTGATATTTTGCGCTTTTGAGATTAACTTAAATACATTTACGGTAACATATCATCTAAATGCTATTATTCTGAGGACAAACAGATTCCTTTATGACGGACTATTTTAATTCACTATGGTTTTATTTTTGATTGTTCTCTAGAATGTCGGCATCTGCATCTCGCCATGTGATATGGGAGTCACAGGAACTAGTGGCGTGTCTCCATCAGAAACCATGGATTTCTGGCTCTGTTATTTTGGAAAGGAAGACCCAAGGACCCCTGGGAGCTAGCATTTTCCATTTGGATGAGCATGAATATTTGGGAATGTTGATGGGGGCTAGAACTATTGGACACCTGCTGTGTGACAAGCTGGGTGTTCGCAGATGCGCGCTTGTCTCCAGACCCCATAAAGACAAACCACCCCAGGTGAGTGATTATAGGATGGTTATGTCTGAATTGGCTCCACAAGAGTGGGATTAAAGTGGGTTACAGATTCTTTCTCTTTTTTCTTCTTCTTCTTCAGTTGTTTGGTCGTTTGATATATTTGGAGAACATTTACAGGGTACTGTGTCTTCAACATGTTTCCTGTGGTGTATCAACTCTATGACAATACTTATGTATCTCTATGTTGACATTGTTTTTGTCTTCTCTATACTATATACTATATGGCTCTCTTGTCAGCTCTGTTGATAATGTTCATCGGGCCTATTGGGAATTATTTGATGAATGTATTGTGTTGTACAATGTAGCTAAGTTATCCCTGATTGCTTGCTGCAATGCAGTCATCGCAAATGTTTTTATTTTTATTTATTTCTATGCTCATATGGTGTCTGGTCAGTGACCTGCTCAGCTGTTTACAAAAGTACTCCACTTGTAAGACATTTTTGGAGACCAGCATCTGCTGAATTGATATACATTTAAAGTGAATAAAATGATTAATCTGTAATTCTGTGCTATCTGGTCCGTTTGAATTCAGTTTGTTTAATCGTGATGTGTTCCACAGATCCGTCTTCTTCCCCTGCATGGCTTGGAGAATGAGTGGCGCCCCCACCTGGCAGCAGAGGAGGAGCACAACCACTGTGACCCAGGCTACTGCACTTCCAAGAACGGCCCTCGCTGGACTGACTCTCGCCTGGCAGAAGTCCAAGCCAAGATCAGGGCCAAGCTTCCCGTCCCTGACGCCCCGCCCAACTTTACGTTCCACGGGGACGACCCTGCCCACCCTGGCCTGTTTCCACGCGTCATACGCGGGGAGGAGCCACAGTGGCGAGTGTGGGACGATGAAGGTCACGTGGCCTTCCTCACGCCTTTTCCCAACTCTCCCGGCTTCACCGTGCTAGTCCCGCGCCGACCTTTAACCTCTGATATACTTGGACTGGAAAAGGGTGATTATGAAGGACTGGTGCTTGCAGCCCTGAAATTGTCCAGGCTCCTGGAAGAAGCTCTGGGTGCCTCTGGGGTAGCTCTGGTCTTTGAGGGCTTTGAGATCGATTACGCACACGCCAAGTTGATACCAATACTGCCCCCTCCATCATCTGAGGTACAGGGCCCACTCACTAGCCCGCTTTCCACCCAGTTTTGCCCCCTCTATCCTGGTTATGTCACCTCAGAAGATGGGCCTGAGGTGAGCCTAGAGAGTTTGGAGGTGCTGCATGCCAAGATCACTCAGCCTTAAACTCAGTGTTTCATTATGTATTAAATATAGGCTTATTTTAGTTAATATTTTTTTATAACGACATCCATTGATGTGATTCTGAAATCAGGTTGGTGGTGTGGCACAGTCTGTACACTGGTCGTGTTCAGGTTATGAAAAATATCATGGATAGTAAATGCAGTAAATCTTGCAAACAAAAACATACAGTAAACACTGTGAAAAGGAAATTAACCTTCTTAGTGAGATTTGCTATTCTTTTTTATTGTACTTTCTGAACATTCATAGACTTCATTGTCACAGCGATGTGATTACATGTCAAATACAATATATTCTCATTTAGCCTTACATTTTAATAAGATTAAAAACAAACAGGAATCAAATAAATTGCGGTCAAGAAACAAAGAAAATAAAGATTTACCATATTGTATACATTTGGCTGTTGACTCATTTCTCAACGATGACATTTATTTGCAGTTTTGCTTGCATGCTATCCATTAATGCTGACAAAATCGAAATAATTGAAATTATACCATTATTTTAAGTTAAAGCTATAATAAATATGTGGCATTTTCTTGCACTCATTGCAGGTCATTACTTCACCTTAAAATGCACTGGTTAATTACATTATCATTAGGCTAGGAAATACATGTATACCATAGTAATAGTTGCATTTTATGTATTTGTTCCCTATCCATTTACTTAATTGGTTCCACAGGGGTTTCAATGTGTTATTTAATTAGTAGCATTAATAACTAGTCGGATTGCTGAACAAGTTGCCATAACCAGCCTACTTCAACAGAGAATGGAGGGACTCTGTGAGGAGCCTTTCCATTTGATGACACATCACCTCCCATTCTATCTTTAATAAGACAAAACTGTTTTGTACTGGCTAAGGCAGCTTTTCCTACACGGTGGGATGGGAATCTCAAGCGATAACGGGATGTTTCCAGGGGTTCAGGAGACCTAAAAAAAAATATATATATATATATAAAGCATTATTTTAAAATAAATGTAATAATTTTCATTAGCACTTTTTAGAGCTCACACAATTAACCGTGGTTTCCAGCCGGCTACGAAGTCCAGATGTTTACACCTTGTTGGCAGTGCACCTACAGCAGCTTCGCTCGATGCCGTCCATCTTGGTGATGTAGAGCAGGGGCTCAATGCTGCAGCTCAGGTCCATGATGGCGAACACAACCACGCTGATCTGGCAGCGGAAGGCTACAACAGAGTAGTAAGAGGCGAATGGCATGAGAGCAACTGGGGGCAAGTAGTTGATGACGACGATGGCCAGGACGATCAGCACTATCTTCAGGGCCCTCTTCTTCACCGGGTGCATCACCTCCTTGCCCGCCACTGAGCGACGCAGCACCCAGATAACGGAGACGTTGCAGAAGAGCATGACGGCAAAAGCGAAGAGGATGACTCGGCTGAAGATTTCGTTGACGCTCATGACTCCCAGCAAGCTCTTGGTGAGAGCGTAGGCCAGAACAAAGCCCCAGACCACCGCAGAAATGCCAGTACGGATCTTGTTGTCCCGGACATTGCTGAACAGAAGAGGGTGCGCTACAGCCATGTACCGATCCACGCAGATGCACACCTATGACAAGTGGTCAGGAAACAACATTTATTTGGTAGATGCTCTACTGTTTCATCCATTATCTACATATAGCTTATAGCAAAGCTTTGATTTCTGATACTACTACTACTGATACTACTACTACTACTACTACTAATACTCAAATCTAATAATTTAAGTATTAAAAGTACTTCCTAGCACTGAGCATGGTCATCATTAGTTAATTGTATTATGTATTATATACAGGCTGAGAAGAAAGCATCACAACCAACAGACTGCTTTAAATGTGCCTCTTCAAACTTATCAAAAAGAGCGGTGTTATGTCTTTGACCCCGTAGGCAAACCTTTGGAAATACCAGATTGTGTCGTCTCCTAGCAGCAGCCGGTTAACCAGGTCTACACAAGACATCAGGCAGAAGTAGACGTCCAGAACGGCTAGATTGAGGATAAAGATGTCTGAGGTAGATGCGTCGTTCTTCTTAGTGCTAATCTGCCAAATGACCAGAGCGTTACAAGGTGTCCCCACTACCAGGTTCAACATCTTAACCGTGAAGTAGAAGACAAATCCATAGGGGGCCGCAGCACACATAGGAAACTGGTACCATGGCACATGTCCATCGGGCATGCTGGGAATGGTGGTGGAGTTCACAGTTGTGCTGGACATGGTTAGGCTCTATACCAGGTAGAGAAAAGAGAGAAAATAATTGTTGGTTTTTGTAGCATAATTGTTTCTCTTGCAGATTGACCTTAATTCATACATAATTTTAATTCATCTCTGTTACCATCGTCATTGTTTGATAATTTACATGCTACTTTGTACATACCAATCCTATATTTTATTTTAGAATAACAGCCGTCTTCTGAAAACGAAGTAATTAACTCTGTTACCTTATTAAAGGGTGCAGTGTCCTGGTCCATTCCACCATGCGCAGCAATAGTGGCCTCCTAAACTATTTCATTTTTGGCCTTGGCTCACAGCAGCCATGGTCTTCAATACATGATCTGTGGGGAGTCATACTACTTTTAGATCTTTAGAATCTTGGTCACATTGAAAATTAGCCGTCCATGAACTCAACCCTAAATTGTGATTGGTTGGTGTTACAAAATACATTTGGTGGTGTAATTATGAGTGCAGTCATTGGATAGCATGTGTTTTCACTAACTAATGGGCAGACCTGATGGTTGGTGAGTCCAATTGTGCTACCTTGCAAGAAGAAAGTTATTATTAAGTAAGCATTAAGTATTATTTGCCATTTATTAAGTTGGCTGTTAAAGCCCACATACTACATTTATAAAGGAAGATTCTGGGGTCATAATTAAGTTGTTGCTAGCCTGTGGCCAGTTTTACATTTCCAACGACTATTGTTTTTGTAGGCAAGATAGTATTGTGGCAGCTGATACCAACTATGTGTACCCAACTATTGTCCCTGTGGAGCACCACTGCAGCCCAACATTCATTTGACTGATGCAACAGAAAACAGGTGATGCAAGGTAAGCAAAACACAAATGAGAAATCCACTGCAAGCTAATGTGGGGCTACACACACAGCAATGACAAACATGCTGCCCACAAACAGATGGCATATGTCATAAATGCAACACTTATTAGCCTATATTATTTTTAAAATGTTTAGAGGCAAGGACACTAACATTTAAAAACTGAATAAAAAGCTACAGTGTGTATAATGCATAATTGATGATGAATTTGACATTGAGTTATGTTAGTCAAATAAACGATATCAATACTTTCTGAGCTGCTGAGTCTGGGGTCAGGCAACCATTCTGTCTGGATGGGTTGGGTTTATAAAGACAGAACATCTTGACAGCTGGTTTATTATTGACCACTGGATTTCATCACTGCAATCTTTAAGAGGTATGTCAAGTGCAATTTTTTTTTTTTTTTTTTTACTATGTTCTGTTTTAATCTCATTTCTCATAGATGAGGTAATTTCATTAAAAAAAAACATAACATATAGTTACAAATTTTTGTCTTTATTATGTATTAGAGTCATTTACAACCACAATTCTGGACAAATTGGTACAGTATGGAAGATGCTAATAAAAACAAAAGTGTGTTTTCTAAATTCCATTCACCCTGTGGGCTACTATATTGTAAACACTAACAACACATTATGTTATGTTTTACCATGGTAAAACATTACAATGTACTAATTTATGCACTAATGCACTAATTTAAAATGCGATGACTGCAACACACTCCAAAACATTTGTGACAGTTGTGGTTACCACTGTATAACATCATATTCTCTTTACTTGCATGTATTAAATGCATGGACACTGCAGACACGCTTATGAATTGCACAACTGGACAGGGCTATATTTTGCCCTTCATGATGTACTACTTGCCAGGACGCTCTTGAAAAAGAGATTCAAATATCAATGAGTCTCTTCCTGGTAAAAATAAAGGTATAAAAATAAATAAAATAACTACACTTGTGGTGAAAGAAACTACCCCAACTTTTTGGAGAGTGTTACGGTCATCACAGTTAGTGTATATTTTGATAAAACAATTACATTCACAATGTTATACATCACACAATGTGTTGTTGTAGTGTTTCCAATATAATACAAGGTGAAGGGAATTTAGAAATTACTAATTTTGTTTTTTTTTAGTATCTTCCATACCATCCCAACCTTTTTGGTTTATGGGTGAGTCATTTTAGGAACATGACAACAATTAACCTACTTTATATCTTTTTATCCAAACCTGTAGTTTTGGCTGTAATCTAAACGTATGATGTAGAACGTTTTACATTTTTATCAGATTAAATAAAACACATCATTCAATATATCTGTGATTTTATGAGAATTTTATTGGTACTTTAATATGGGCATATGTATTGAAAATGTATTCACCTGTATTTAAATTTACAAGAATAAATGTTGGGCCTCAGAAGGGTTGACTTCCACTGAGCTACACATTTTTTGAAGACCTCTATCATGGTGTGTCACTCACTATAAATATAAATCAAGCGTGTGAGCATTTGTTATTAGAACCTATTCAAAACATGTTTTTAAAGAAACCTGAGTATTTTTAGGAACGTTTATGTTTATTTGAATGGCTAAAATGTCATATGGAGCTAAATTTGCGTAATGAAAATATATACAGACAAAACAACACCTGCATATCCTACAATATGCAAAGCTCTGAAGACTAGTGAAACAAACTGAAGAAATATTTAAAGTGAAATTGAAGCAAGACTTAACTCCTCATTCAGGGTAGGTGCAACTCATACTGTAGTTCAGACTCACTTAAATTGTTTTCCCATTAAAATACTTCAAATTGGAAAGCTAATTGTCATATGGGTATACAGGGTTTGTATTTCTATAACTATTTTTTCTATTTTCAATCCAAATCTTCTTAAACATCTTAAAGTAGGCCTTAACAATGCAACAGTTAGGATGTGTAAGAGAGTAATATGACAATATCTGTAGAGATGGACATCAGCTTTGTAGAAACATTAGAAGTACAGTATGTTTTTGCAAAACAATGAATGTCAATGCATGTACAAACATCCAGTTAGAGTTGGCAAATAATGGCTATTTCTTTGACATAAGTCTGTGTAAGAATTACAGTATTGAGGTAAGTAAGCTATAGAGCCACATTTGAACATTTCCAAATTTGAATCCATCCTATAGGGATAACTTAGGAGACTGTTTTTCATTATATTAGTCATTCACATATGCTGCATCTCTTTTAACAGCGTTACAGGTGAGAGATTGTGATTTGCAGGCAAAATGTTCAATAAGACAAATGCCACCAACTCTACCACTGCGGGTGCTGTCGTTGCCAGTGCCATCACCTGGATTTACCTGCCCACCGTGGTCTGTGTGTTATCCCTGGGCTTTCCAACCAACACTCTGGTCATACGCCGCTTACTGGGAAAAGCTGGTATCTGCTCCACGTCAGACATATTCACTCTTACCATTGCTGCCTTTGATTTGATTTTCTGTGTCTGCCTTTTTGTTGAGTTTGTTTTGAACACAAATAACTCAAAGAATCCCAATTTTTTCATCTGTTGGGGTTTGAGCCAGTTTGGTGTGCCGCTACTGATTTGCCTAATGTGTTTGGACCTTTACCTAGCCGTTTGTCACCCTGTAGCCTTCCTTCAATTCAAAGCGCCTAAGTGGAGAATAACATTGTGCTTGACAGTGACAGTCTTAACCATTCTATTTTGCAGTTCACTGGAGCTCTACAAAGATCCTATATTTAAATTGTCTGTAATCTCGTTTGCGTTGTTCCTGGCATTGATTATCACTTCGTTCTCCAACATCATGGTTCTCAGATTGCTTCGCCAGTCAGGTCCCACAGGGAAGGACGTCCACCCCATCAAAAAGCGTGCATTTAAGAGTGTGCTGACTGTGTTTGTGCTGATTAATGTTCTTTATATGCCCCCCCTGGTGGTGTATTTTATCGGTGTTTCAATCCCCAAGGGTATAGACGTGTTAATCTACATGATGGTCTCCGTTCGCAGTTTCATGCAGCCTCTGTGCTATCTCATTAGAACAAATCAACTGCCGAAAGTGACTTGCCATGGATCACCTTCGGAAATCCCTTCTATTTCTAACTAATATGGTAATAGTCTAGAATGTGTGGATTTGCTGTGTGGTGAGGTGTGAATTAAATCATAAGAGTTAAAGGTATATTAAGCAATTGTAATATAATACACTTTTTCTCAAATTCACCAAATATGTAATCGCAGTCCACCAATCTGTGCATGCCGAAAGACTAATCTGGAGTTTCTACACATCTTCGAAAGTGGTGCAGACTGCACACAACAATATCCTAGCCTTCGCAATGCATTTCCATTGTGTGGGGCTGAGATAATGAGGGAGCACCAAAACATTTGTTTTATTATGAAAATCAGATCAACTTTATATATTAAACAATGATAATCTACATATAGGAATGCCATACAAAGTGCCCTACAAAGTGTATTTCCCAGAATTAAAATCAAGGAAGAATTATTTTCTCCTTCTATAATTTAACTACCACCTTGTATATAGACAATTTATAGTACTGAATGGTATAAACCCATTGTGCTGTTGCTTATGGCTTTGTTTTTAAAGGGACTTAGTTTTATTTATTTTTACATACAGTAGATGGGATTAACAACATATTCCTAATAATAAAAAATAAAAAATGTGACACGTGTTTGAGATTCAATAAGAGCATTCTGAAATGAGCATTGAAAAGTTCTCTCTCTCTCTCTCTCTCTCTATATA
>JAOEGT010018313.1:0-10618 GCA_025447795.1 Speoplatyrhinus poulsoni
CCGAGGGCTCGTGGTTGTTCACCAGATCCGTTTTTGTTTCTTCGTTTGCACTCGCCTCCACAACCACAGCGTGACAGTATTTCTTCTAAATGTTTGAACTTGGACTTTTTCCTTTATTAAGGTCGCCAGCAAGACTGACGATATTGTATGGAGAGTTGTAAAGTAAAGCTTCTAGTAAAGCCAGTGTCATTTTATGTAGCCAATGGCAGATAGAGCTCTTAACTTGGAAGTCTATTACTGTAATACATCACAATATGTTTCTGAGATGTACTATTGCTTAGGTCGGCATACATTATAGTCTTTAAACTCAGGTACCTCTAAGATACATCATATGCCTACAATGTTCGGGTCATTGAATCGATAAGCATATTTCCTGTACGTTCTACTTGGGTTTCATGATGATGAAATTCTTTTAAAACCAATGAATATGTGTAATATTAATTTATTTTCAATAAATAATAATAATACAATTTCAATGATATATATATATATATATATATATATATATATATATATATCGTGTTCAAATAAATAGAAGACAAATCAATGGTAAAAAAATCTTTCTAACGCAAAGACAGGATGTCTGAAGTTTTTCAACTGACGGTATGTTAACTAAAGTAAAACAAGGCACCAGGGATGGCTGGATTTCTACAGTAGTGGCCTTGTTCGAGAAAGACCACTAACCTCCAATTTATAAGTGGTCTCCACAACGACACAGGGAGACTTGATAGCCTGCCGGCACTTGACATTTACCCTTCCTCAAGTCACTCTCTTCCCTCTCTCTCCCTCTCTGGTTCAATGTATTGCTGCCTCCCTCTCCCTCTCTCTCTCTCTCTCTCACACACACACACACACACACACACACTTTCATTCTCGCTCTCTCACCCTCTCGTATGTAGGACATAGTGTGTGTATATAGATAGATATTTCAGTGTCTTAGTCCCCAGGAAATTTCACTGGGAAACTTCCAAAGAACAGATCGCCCCACTTTCCAGCCACGAAACTAGAACGGCCGATTTCCATCCATTTTTGAAATCGTCTTATATAAATGCGTGATGATGATACCTGCAAATGGGCACACCTACGTTTTGTGTCTGTCTGTCTGTCTGTCTGTGTGTCTGTCTGTGTATCTGTGTATTTGTGTGTGTGTTTGTGTGTGCATCTGTGTCTGTGTGTCTGTGTGTGTGTGTGTCTGTGAATTTAAATTATATATGCAATTCAATTCACATACACTTGCTTGTTGCTCCAATCCATTATGATGTGGTGTTAAATAGGGGCTAATTATGTACGTGAACTTTGACCCCCCTGGTGGCAAAATGAGTAGGCTAATGGGGCGGTTATGTAATCATCTTCAAGCACCTGAGGTCTCCAAGCTGCGGCTCCACGTCACAGAATCAAAGCCACAGTGACCCAAGAGATTCACAGAGTGGAAAATTAATCAAATGTTTTTATGTGTGGTTTATAATGTACTGTGACTATAACTTTTGCTAATAAACTATAGTAAGTGGAGAATCACGGTTTGGATGGATGTAATAGCTGCCTGCTATGACAAATATTTAATGGAATTACACAAGAAAGCACATAGCACATAACATAGCCCACTTTGTGGGATACTTTGTGTGTTTGTGTGTGTGTGTAGTGGGATAGCCCAGTTTAAGACAGTTTAATTAAGATACATGCATATTTGGGTTTGGTTTTACTACAATATGTTACAGTGTATATTTCAGCATCCCAGTTCATCACTATAACCTGTTTAGTATACTATATTTCAGCATCCCAGTTCAACACTATACCCTGGTTAGTACAATATATTTTAGTATCCCAGTTCATCACTATAACCTGTTTAGTATACTATATTTCAGCATCCCAGTTCAACAATATAACCTGTTTAGTATACTATATTTCAGCATCCCAAGCTCACCAAGTGTCGAGGTGTCCTTGAGCAAGACACCAAACCCTAACTGCTTCGGGTGAGCATGTGTCTCCTTGGCATGGCCGACCTAACCACGCTGTATAAATGTGTGTGTGAATGGGTGAATGTGAGGCAAATAATGTAAACGCTTTGGCTAAAAGCGCTATATAAATGCTGTCCGTTTATCATCAACACTAAACCGCATATAGAATCCGAGCATGCGTGTAATCCCCACATGTAGACACGTTACAGCTAGCTAGCCCTAACATGCTAGCCTGCTCCTAACACTAATGATGCGTTCACCATAATGAGCCACCTGCATGCTCTGGAGCAAACAAGGATGCGTATTACCGCTCCATTACAGCATATACAACCATGTCCTGGTTTCTATACAGTGTAACAATGTTACAGACGTCATTGGTTTCCATTATAATCCATTATAATCCATCAAGTCTCAACCGTGGAGAATTGATTTGTTTGATTATGTTTTGGTCAGAAAGGCCACAGTGGCTGGAACTATACCTTACATGTATAGTTCAGCCCCCAGATACTAATAACAACAAGATTATAGCTGAAACACCCTATATTATTTTAAGATACGATAGAGTATAATAGACAACAGTCATCCAAATAATGAAGCCAAAATGATACCAACACCCTGACACAGATAATAATGTGGGTAGCGGTGGGGGTTTGGGCAGGGGGGTGCCGTTTTATTTCTATTACACACTCTTCTTTCTTACGATGTTTTTAAGGCTTCGGACTTGTGCGATTTAGCATGTGGTTTAAAGAAATGGGGAGAGCCAATAAAAAATGGCGCCCAAGAGGGTCCTTTGCATATATGAGGTCGAGAATAAAAGTATGAAAGGGCATAAAGAGTGTGAAACATCAGGAAAGAGTGTGTATGTGTGTTTTGTATGTGCACACATGAAGATGACCTCACAGTTATGCTTGTCGTTAACCCTGGGAAACTAACCCTTGCCGCACCCTAAGGTGAAGTGGAAGGTATTAGCAGGTCAGAGAAAGGTTTTGACACTACTAGACCGATGGCTTGCAACACTGAAACATCATTATGGCGATTCTGTCATACTGTGACCCTCATATTTCCTTGTAATACTGTAATGTTGTGTTGAGAGTTGCCTGGTGAGTCCCAGACATTTTCAATAATGTCTGTATTATTCATTTGGAAACAAATTAGCTTTACATTTCTATGAGCATTAATCATTGCAAGTATATTGCACTTACATGCACTGTACAGTACGTCTTTTAGGACCTAATTCACAGTGAATAATGCCTCGTGCTCCTCACGCATATAGCTAACGGTATCACTTTGTGTAGGAACCACTACTAGAGCCCTTATTGAGGACTGAGTTGTGGCTGTTTGTTGGAAGTCTCATGAATAAATAAGTGATTGTGAGAGTAGCTGTAGGAAATGAGGACTGACTGAACATACGACGGGCTGTGAAATATTAAAAGGTGAATGCTGCTCCATCGCTGCAGGCGAAAAATGGGAAGCTAACGTGCAAAACACTACACCCAAGATGTATTCAGAACGGTTTGGTAGATTTTTAACAATTTTAAAAATTATTTTATTTATTTATAATCATGTTTTTGTTAAGTCATGTCAGGCAACTCAGATAGAAAGTATTGTCTATAAGAGTTTGATATGGTGGGAGTTATGAAACAAACATGATGAGCAAGCAGCTCTAATAAGATGAACAAACTAGGTTTTACATGCAAGTTAACAACAGTATGGAAGAGACTGTAGTTGTGCGTCATAATGACACTGGCAGACAGAGAGAGAAGAGGGAGGTTAAAGGGTGAACTGCTCTGTTGTGGTGTAAGGTTTATTTGACCTGCAGTGAATATGTCAGCTCCCCATGATTCAGCAGTCAGCACTTGACCTGAAAGCTAGTTGGTTAAACATTCAGAGGCTTTAAAATTAGAAAATGTATCACTTCGGACAGTTTCAGGCGTATACAGCAAAACCAACGACATTTAGAAATGCCTTTCATTGGCTTTAGGCTCAATACTATTCATTTAGTTTCATTATGCTGTATATTTAAAGGCCTAGTCAGCTATTGTAAGCTAACTGTAAGATAATACTCTTTTTGTCAGATTTATCTAATTCTCCGGTACAAAGTGGTGAACACTGCTCACAACAACAATGGCGGTTGGCTTCGCAATGTGTTTCTAATGTGTGGGGTGGAGCTTCTGAGGGAGTTTGTTATGATATGAGCTTGAGTTCAGCTCGAATAATCAGCCACTAAAACAAATTTCACATAAACTCCTGATAACACTGTTAGCTCTTAGCCTGCTGTATTGCACAATAAAAGATCAGTGTCCTTGTCCGTCAATTATTCCCTCAGTAGCTTGTGTTAGTGTTAGCATGTGTTAGTGTTAGCTTGTGTGTGTGTTAGCTTGTGTGTCACACTGGTGCCAGTGTGAGAGAGATAGAGAGCCTAATAGTCTCAGCCTCTTCCGTCCATTAGCACTATACACATAAGCAACTCTGTGCTGAACGTATGATACAAAGACCACTGTAAGCTCGATGCAACACTCCTGGTCCTTTGGCAAGTGATAGTGTCTATTTCCGTTGGCTTTTAGCATTGTCACTCACAAGTATGTATCCGTATTTTACGGTGCGATGCTAGTGCACTGCTTAATTTACTAATTTAAAAATAAACATTTATTTTAAGCGGTAATAGTATATTATAATTTTAGGACCTGTAAACAGCCCTGTTGCCCTGCCCTGAGTCCTGTTATTTAGCTTTCCAACACATTCCTCATTCTAAGTTTAACGTCCTACTTGAGTTACATTGTTTGTCATTGTACATGTCAATCAAAATACCTCGCTTGTCAAGTAAGCAGGTACTGACGCAGATTGCCAGCGCTGTGTACCAGACTTTACATAAGTATAGGCTGGCTCTGCGAGACTAAGAGCCCAATGAATGTGAGATTTAAAGTTGACTCTTTCAACTCCAAAATCCAAAGAAAGAGCTTGCATTATCCGCCACATTTTCAAGGATTTAATCTGCACTATATAGGCCAATCAATATTGCTTAACTTCAAAAGGTGCACTGTATCTCTCTTCTTACACTTCTCCATGATAATATAAACTTTTTTTTTTTATTCTTTTCCCATCGTTTCAACATTCTCTTTCGTCTTTGTATATCTTTCTAAACATAAACGTATTAAAACGATTGTAAAGAAAACAACTGCGTCAGCACGGACGATTGCGGGGTAAGCGTGGATGAAGTTCCTGGTTATGCATCCATAACCGTGGATGATATGCCGTGCATATCTATGAATCCCTACAAAGGCGTATGCTTGTGTGTGTGTGTGTGTGTGTGTGTGTGCGCGTGTGTGCGTGTGTGCGTGTGTGTGGGCGCGTGTGTGCGTGTGTGCTATCTGAACCAATCTCTAGTGTGATAATTTGCACAGGGGTCCGTTGTCCGGGCCTGTAGGCAGGTCTTATCTCATCCATCCAGCCCCACTCATGGTGCAGACCTCCTACACAGTTACTATGATGAACACAGTGTCTCTGTTATTAATGCAGCGAGGTGACCAAACTCTCCTGGCACACAGCCACATGTTCATAACCACTTTAAAATGCAGTCTATCATGTCCAATATCACCGGTAGCCATGCGTGCGCACACACGCACACACACACACACAAATACACAAACGGGTATAAACACTCACCCACACACACACACACACACACACATATGCAAACATATCGACTCCGATTCGAACACACAGACGTGCGCGCTCACATGCACCCCTGGCGATCTCAAGCAGTTCTGACCAAGAAGACAAGTTCATTGGTGGGCGTCGCCGGAGGCAGGGAGGACATAAATACCCTTGGTTACATCAGAGCACGGTTTATGACAACTGGTGATTTACAGGAGGGTGTGAGCGCAACTAAAAGCCACTCTGAAGGCGGGGGGGCCCGCGCCAAGATGACATCACATGCCGATTGCCTCCCCCACCTCTCCCCCAAAGCCCCACACCCCCCTCACCGGACATGGCAGCCGATGGGAGCGCTATCTCCCAGCTGTATCAATATGTCGGCGCGGGAATAAATGGGAAGAAAACACGGGCTATTACGGTGTCAGAGTTAATAGCGCTACAAAGCCAGACCGGTCCAGGAAATGAAATACAACAACATGCAATAAACAAAAATACAAAAAACTGTTTTTTACAAGCACAAACATTAGCGCTAACTGAGCAATTTGTTCCCTTTGAAGGCCGTCCGAATGAACCCAGAGCTGAAACGCAACACACGGATGAAGGCACCACTGCAGAGCGCACACTACACTTGTGAGGGAGATAGGGGGTTTAATAACACACGCGCACACACACACACACACACACACACACACACACACACACACACACACACACACACACCCTTGAATCAGTACAAAAGAACACACACACAACCCTAAATAACACACAATAATAAACACTTCCATCACACACACACACACAGACACAGACACACAAACACACACACACACACACCCTTGACTCAGTACAAAAGAACACACACAATAATAAACATTTCCATCACACACACACACAAACACACACAGACACAGACACACACACCCTTGACTCAGTACAAAAGAACACACACACAACCCTAAATAAACACTTCCATCACACACACAGACACAGACAGACACACACACACACACACACACACAGACACACACACACACAGACACAGACAGACATACACACACACACCCTTGACTGAGTACAAAAGAACACACACACAACCCTAAATAAACACTTCCATCACACACACACGCACACATGAAGTGGAAGGTATGAACAATAACATAGTCAGACCGTCGTGTATTTCGACTGTCTCAACTTGTCTACTCTTAACTTCATCTCTATAACCCAGCACAGGTCAAGTCTCAGGAGGCTTTACAAGCCCACATTTCACATGGACGTCACACACTCACCCAAAATGTGTAAAACCTCCAGAGAGGAAGCGCTCGATGAAATAGGTTGTGAATCACTTCCCCGCTTCAAACTAAATTGATTCTTCTCACACTTCTCACTATCTTAGCCTTGTAGAAGGGCTGTATTGTTACTAATGGGTTGTGTAATGACAGCCCTCACCCCCACCAACCCCCAACAACCCCCACCTCCCTTCGTGGTCAAACATCATGACACCTGTAACAACTGACAGACGCAGAGCTCTGGCATGATACAAATTGACAAGGGCACACAGTGATCGATAGTCATTCACTGGGAGTGAGGGAAGGGACAGACAGAGAGAGAGAGAGAGAGAGAGAGAGAGAGAGAGAGAGAGAGAGAGAGAGAGAGACCCACGTAGAAGTAGGCCAGAACGCAGGGGAGGCCGACTGTCCCAAATCCTTCGTACATACCGGGGGCAGCAAAGTAGAAGAAAAAGGCGAGTAAAGAATGTGGGATTGGGTGAGCAAGAGGGAGACGTGTGCGTGTGTGAGAGTGAGAGCGAAAGAGAGAGATATCTGGAGTTATGAACTACATCCGCACCGCCCAACCAGAGCGGCACAGCTCCGCGCCCCTCGAGCAAATAAACCAACGAAGAGGCTAAGACAGAAACATATTACACAAGCTCTGACAACACGAGACTCTTGACGCCAGACACACAAAGGCAAAAGGCTATCCGTATATATACACACACGCACACGCACACATGCACATGCATGATCCGCCATGATTCCGAAGCACTTCACATAATCCAATTAACAGTGATTACTAAACCATCTACCTAAGAGCCATGTGCTCTTCGAGGCAGGTGAGCCCTCGGCCTCGCTGTTCTAAGCAGCCTCTGTGCTTTCCACGCGTTCGCTGATACGAATGTGGGTTATGCCCCCACCCACGCTCCCCTAAGAAGATGCGTGCGCGGTGGCTTTACCGGAACGCCGACAATACCCACCCAGCTGAGGAAGAATGAATGCCAAGCCAACAGCGTCTGTATGCTAACTCTGCGGCTTTATGCAGCAAATCATGGACGTTTACTGGACCTTGACGCTCTCTGCACCAAGCTAAACGCCAGGGCACATATTGGTATTTGGCATCCGCGTCACGCTATTGAACTGGATGAAAGACTTCCTCAGGCCAGTTTAATTGAGCTCCCTAGGATTATGCTAATAATTTGGGAGAAAACAGAAGCTATAGGCTAACGTGAAGTGGATTCAAATTATAACTGCAGGATTGAGCTGGATCCTGAGTCAATTAAACTGGGCTGTGCACAGTGGTAGCCTGTCTATAAATTAGATTAGATGTAAATCCCACGTGGGATACTGGGTTAGCAAGTGAATGATAGGCCTACATTACAGCCAAAAATGGGAGTAGACACAAATATCAAATGGCATGAGCTAAATATATAGGGCGACTTTGTGAACTTGCCTACTTTGATTCTGTAATTCCCTATTTAGGCCTACCTGTAATGACGTGCGCTGTCAAGCGTGTCAGCTGGCTGGAATGTTTCATAGACTGACATCAGTGTACAACAGTGTATAATGTCAACCCAGATCATTCAACATCGTGAGCAGAAACTCACTGAGGTAATATTAGACCAAAGAAGCCCAGCAGAACCATTGTCAATTATGAAAAGCACCGGGGGCGCCGCGCACCGCTTTTTACAATAATTTAGCTCAGCAGTAAAGCACTGCCTCAGTGAGGGAAATGTAAAATAAGGATGAGACCACTGCCGGAGACAGGAACTGTTTGACAGCTTATCAAATGTGCTTTCCCAAGCGTGTGTTTGCGTAAATGTGTGTGTGAACTGTACCAAGCTACACTGTAAAGCTATACAATCCTGAATTTGGCAATGTGCATACATAAAACCACTTATAAAATCTATGTTCAAAAATCAAGCAGCACATGGGCACCCTTACCCTTTAAGTGATTCTTCTGCATTACGTCTGTAAATGGTAAATTTACATCTGTATAGGGAACCGACCATGGTTTATGTCAAATGTCTGTGAACCATTTTCCAGTGAATGTTACACAGCCTGGTCAAACCACCCTGATATGCGAGCTCCATCTCTATCATTTGCTCAGGCTTGCAGATCACTCTGGGAATGATCCAATCAATGCCCTGCTGATGATTTGATTGATATCCATTGGCACCGCCTCTATGACAAATTACTTTGAATGGAGAGCTTGCAGACTGCTTTGTAGTGCAGAACCAAAGCATGGAGCTCATGAACGGACCAATGAACAGGCCAGCAACCAGGTTGTATCAACTACCAGAACTGTAAATGTTAAAGCTGTCATGAAATGGGAGCCCCTTGAATCATTCCTATATATCGCCAAGTGATAAATAACTGACATTTCTTTAAATAGATTTCATTATCCACTGCATTCTTGTTAAAACCACATCACCCTCACTCTACAGCCCAGAAGCATCTTAATCTGGTGTGTAATAATGACACATGCCCATAAAAATGGCCTGCCAACTAGGGATGGCACGATACAGTTTTTTCAGTCCCGATACCGATACCGGCCAAAACCGAGTACGATCCGATTCCAGTGTTAAATAAAGTTTTAAGTTAAGTTGCCAAGTAAATGACAGCCAATCTCTATTTTAGAACTTAGATGCATTTTAGAAACCTGCTGCAGTAGGTTAGACATGGCTGATGCTTGACAGTAGACCTGAGCGTGAACATTCATTTAATTGGATCAGCCCCATGGATCGGTTACAACTGTTTAATTGTCACCGATACGATCCAGCTATTTACGTCAGTATCAGAGCTATTCGGTGCCATACTGCCAACACCTTGCCAGTGGGCTGGGTCCTGCTGACGGGCACATCTGGCAGAGAACAAATAATAGGCAGGGATGATAAAAACATTTATGGACAGAGTGGTGCGGATGGTGCCATGTGCCACAGGGAAAGCGCACGTGCCGTGCACGCAGAGAGGGCGGCACCTTCCCTGGTTGAGGAACCCACGCAACGTGAACGTGACTCCTCCGCCTGGAAGAGATAGTGATAACTGTAAGTCTGACAGGACCGTCGCTATGGCGTGAATGGTGTGTGCCCTTTATTAATATGTGTACTATACATGCAGTGTTCTCCCTGGTAGGACATTGCATGGGGTGGGGGGTGGGTCTGCATTGAGTACAGTCTCTTTATGTTTCCATGGAGCAGCCTTCATCTCCACAAACTGCTATTGTGAAGCGAATCATCGCAAAGCCCTGCCGCGCATGCGACCGCAGAACGAGTGGGCGGGTGTCAGTTTTGGTCTGGTGCTTAACGCAGGAACCGCCGACAAATGCTTTTTATTCCGTCTCTCTGTGCATCTCTTGTACACCCCCCCCCCCCCCCCCTTCCCGACCCCCTCCCCTCCACGCTGGGGGCGTTCCTGTACAGAATGTGCTGGCATGACGGGTTAAACTGGTGGCAGAATATCCCCTGCTCCTCCAAACTCTATTCCTCTATCCCCGTGACCCATGATCTCTTTCTATTCTGAACAACTTGGACCTCGCCTGCAAGCATGTATATTTGTGTGTGTGTGTGCATGTGTGCGTGTGTGTCTAACTTGTAAGTGTACCTCCAGCACTAAGGATACTGGATTTACAGTTTGGCTACAGTGTGATAGAGGCTTTGAAGCACACTGCCAGGAATCTATGTGCACGCGTATGTGTATGCACACAATACACACCATCAAACCCCCCCCCCCCCCCCC
>JAOEGT010018324.1:2500-10618 GCA_025447795.1 Speoplatyrhinus poulsoni
CAAGACGCCACAAGGCAGTGCTGCCGCTGCCGCCAAGGTTGAATCCCCGGTGGGAATGATTTGGCTGACGGACGGCTGGTACGCCATCAAAGCCCAGCTGGACGTCCCCTTGACTGCCATGCTGCACCAGAGACGCATAGCTATTGGGGAGAAGGTGATCATCCACGGAGCGGAGCTGGTGGGCTCCCAAGATGCCTGCTCCCCACTGGAAGCACCCCAGTCTCTCATGCTGAAGGTAGTCTGTCATTGGGAGGAGCTTTTAATGTGGCGCTTGGGGCTCGACAGTAACGATGGCCCGGGGCCAGTCAAACGTAACTTCGGACAGTAAAAGTTGCAACTCACTGTCCTGATCGGGCCATTGCAACAAATGTGAGCTGTGATTTGATTTATTTAGCCTACCTGGGGCTGGGCGATATGGACCAAAAATAATATCCCAATATAGTTAGGTTGAATACCGATATACGATATATATCGGTATTTTCTATAAAGTGGGCTAAATCTTCAGGCATATAGAAAAAAAAAAAAACAGGAAACCCGACGGGAATGTGAAATGTTTTATTTTTAGTGACATTACTTGACACGTGAGCTTTCTCTGGTGTCTCCGCACCATTGACACTCTGAACGCAGTTCTGAACGCAGTGCAGGCATGGAGGGAGAGACGAACAAATCGAAAAGTCATGAATAAATGCATAATATATATATCGATATAAACGATATTGTCTAATTTTATCTCTTTTGAAAAAATTCCGATATACCGGTATATTGCCCAGCCATACCTGAGTCTGATGCACCGTGTCGTCTGTTATAAATTCCCTGCTAAAACAATCGCTTGCCAGCAAATGATAAACAGCACCTGCAGCCAGGTTTTATTCATGCGTAGAGTTCGAGGCGGCTGCCGCACATCAGCGATGTTAACTCGGGCAGGTGTCTTCGTGTCAATGCAGTTGGAAGAGTTCAACATTAACATAAGGCCACATAATTTATATTACTGATCTTCACTGCCGGTGCATACTGAGATGAGCATAACATTTACGTTTTCTCTAACTGTACAACCTCGAATTGAAAATATAGCCATATATAGCTTGGATATCGAGGTGTTTCTGGCCGGTAAACCCGTGTGTTGTGAATCAGCATCGTAGTATAGCTACAGGGTGGTTAAGTTGTGACGTAGGTGATTTGAAAACAACTCGAGTTGAAAACGCCTAGAGATGATACAATATAGCATCGGTTTTATTAGAAGAGCAAAGGCTTTTCTCAAAGGAAAATGTGTTTTTACTCTTCTCTCCTGACTTTTCTACTGCAAGAGTGGATAACAGACTGCTTGTTCAAAGGTCTCGTCCAATCACATGGAAAGTATTTTTTTTGAAAGCGCCTGCCCTCTTGAAACTGTTTCAATGGACAGCTTCCCAGATGGATGTGTCTAACAGACACAGATATCTGGTGTGTCAGGTTAGGGTGGGTTAGGCATGTGGCAGAATTTATTTACCTTTGCTTTCATGCAGCTCTCTCTTTGGGGTGTGTCAATTCAATATGATGTCCACCAATCATATCTGTCTCTTGTGACATTGTGGTACCGGTAAGTGGTTCCAAACTGTTGTGCTTGCCTGTTTGGATTGTGTAACTATAAGTTACAGTGTTCTTCTCGTTGCTATTCCAAATGTATTAATCTAAAAAGATGTCTAATTTAAACTAACTATAGCAGCAAACAACTACTGGTTTCTATGTAAAGATATAGTGGAATAATCTGACCTCATCTTTTCTTTGTTTACATAAGGTAGCGAGCTGGCAGTGCTAGCTAGCAAAGCATTCCGCATATGTTGTACACAGATATGTTTTGCTAAGCTGGCGTACTTAGTGTGACATCTAGTGGCAGAAAGTATAGAAAAAATTAATTCTAGTCTACAGAGTGAACTCAATGAAGGGCAGAAATAATTCCCTTTTTATTATAAGGAAAATAACAACAAAAAAAAGACCAAACCGTAGCTCAAAAACAGAGGTGAACCGAATCGTGGATTACACCCCTAGTAAACAGAACAGACACAGAGGGAGTGTAATGTCATTCTCTGCTCGACACACTATTCACATAGAAAGTTGTTACTGCTTTATTAGTGTTTAATATAATACATATACTGTAGCACCTTATTTTTTTACAATCTATTTTGCCAGATTTGTGCCAACAGCAGCAGAGCTGCTAGATGGGACACCAAATTGGGATTTCATCGGGACCCGCGGCCGTTCCTGCTCCCTGTCTCTTCTCTGTACAGCAATGGAGGGCCTGTAGGGTGTGTGGATGTTGTCATACTGAGAAGCTACCCCACACAGGTATGGCCTAATGTATCAGGAACCTTCTTAAAGGTGGAGTCAGCGATTGTAACAATCCACCTTTTGTCACATTCAGCGAATATCTCCTCATGGTCCACTAACTGTGTGTTCTGTGTGCGTGCTGAAAAACTATCTGGTGTTTCTACACAGCCCTGGCTCTGTAAATGGGAACACAAACAAAGTGATGCAGACCGCACCACACAACACTATCCCAGCCTTGGCAGCGTGTGTCCAATGTGTGGGGTGGAGCTTCTGAGGGGGCACCCTATGGCCCCGATAACATAGAAATGCGTTGCTAGAAACGCGTCTCCAGCAAAACCATTGTTTTCCTATAGTACGGCGCGACTGACGTGCTTTTTTTATGGCGTCGCGCTTCGTGTATTTTAAGCGTTTTTTAGACTGGCATTAAAGTAAAAATATTCTCAATTCTTTAGCGCAATGTTCGTCAATGTGACAGTTGGCCCAGGCAGCCGTTCTCTTTGGCACAGGCATCTCTATGTGATCAAGGGTTTATCAAAGTGACGCGTCTCGGTATGAAGGCATTGGAGAGAGATTTGTTTTTGCTTTTATCTAGTTCAAATGTCAACAATATTTCACTGAATCCCTGACTCCACCTTTAACAGTTAAATATACTTGATTTATTAGATAAAGCTATGTAATAAATAATCATATTCATTATTCATACACTAATTACATATCCATATTGAACAGAAGTCCTTGTATGTGCAAATGTAGTCTGTAAAATGATTGTTGTGATAATGAATGGTGAGATGTACTGTATGTGTGTACTTTTCCAGTGGATGGAGAAGAAGCCAGATGGCACCTTTGTGTTTCGTAGTACCCGCGCAGAGGAGAGGGAGGCTAGACGATATAACAGCAGTAAGCAGAAAGAGATGGAGATCCTGTTTGCTAAGATCCAGGCACAGTTTGAAAAGGAGGAAGGTAGGTGTTCACTGTGTGCGTGTGATTTAGAGTATTGGTTAAAATGTTATCGATAGGTTCCTTTTGAAGAAAATTTCTTTAATTTCTTCTCTCTGTAATAAAAACAGAAAAAACGAACTCTTTGCTGCTCTTCGAAGTGAAGCACTTTATTAGGATATTAGTAATTATACAGGAATTATTGAATGGATATATTTGTTGTATGTCTGTTAGCTCTGATGACATGATGCCGTCATTACCCTAACAGTTGTTTGCTTACAATTGCCGGTGTGTGACCTGTTCATCTATCGACACATGTACTGATTATAAGTTGTTTTGGATAAAAACACCTGCTAAACGCTGTACAATTAAAATGTTTTAAACAAATTGTGTTTTTTCAGGTATTAGCAAACCTCGAAGCAGAAGACGGACCCTTACACATCAGGATATTAAAAGTCTGCAGGATGGGGAAGAGCTACATGAGGCTGTGGAGAATGACACTGTTAACCTTGAGGTGTGATGAAAAACCATCCCTTCAGACGATACTTAGTTTTCTATCAAGATAATGTACAGTATGTTCTTTATTGAACATAGATTTCTAATTATGTTAACCTGTGAACCCTTCCAGCCCACAAATAGAATGAATGCAATTCTTTTTAAAGTCATCAGGACTTTAAATGAATGTCTTCTCTGATCTGAGGTGCTTTCAAATTGGCAAACAGTTTTTCGTTTGCTTTGGGTTTGCCCTGTGGAAGTTTGCGAACACACTCATAGCGGTTAGAGGGGGTAGTTCTCGGCGAGCACACGGAACACTGTAATGTAATGTTTACACACAAACCGCTCACATTTTAAAGTTCAAAGCACCTCTGGCCATAGGTTCGTTTGAGTGACAGGCAGCTGGAGACCCTACAGGCCTACCGGCGCTCTCTGGCAGAGAGGAGGCAAGCCGACTTGCAGGAGCGGTACCGCCGGGCCATGCAGAACGCCCAGGAAGGCCAGGGCAGCTGTGCCATGCGCAACGTTACCCCGGTGTGGAAGCTGTGTGTTGCCGATTCCAGAGACCAACTAGGTGGCCCTGGTATGCAATGAATCACCTCTTATCTTATCTCTAGTATTGACATATGGCATCCATTCATCTTTACGTGACAATATATTGTATGTATGTAGTGCCTCGTCTACATGGATGCAGTGGAATGTTAGCCTATTCTACTTTAAATGGGTGAACCTTAAATGGATGAACCATGTGGGTGTGTTTTTCTTCTCTTTTCTTTCCCGGCTTTCAGTGTACCTGTTGAATCTCTGGCGACCTTCTATGGATTTGCAGTCTTTGTTGAAGGAGGGAAGTCGATACAAAGTCTACAACCTCAGCACCTCTGAAGGCAAGAAACGAGCTAGTAGCATAGTCCTTCAGCTCACTGCCACCAAGAAGACACAGTTTCAGACTCTGCAGGTAAAGAAAAGGATCAGGCACAAACGTATTCTCCAAATATAGAAGCATCTATCTGAATAAGATGAAACCCTTTCCTTCTCTAGTAATGCTTTGTCATTCAGGCTTCCCAGGAGTGGTTGTCAGCACATTTTGAACCCAGGATATCTGCCAGATTTACTGATCTCCAAAATACAGCCTTTCGCCCACTGTGTGGAGAAGTTGATCTCGTAGGATACGTGATTTCTATCCTGGAAGTACAGGGTGCGTTGTCGCTGTTTTTTTGTGGTTTGTGACAGTTTTTCCTATGTTGTTTTGGCTGACCGATGTTATCTTAACACAGGTTCCTCTCCTGTGTTGTATCTGGCTGATGAGAATCTCAACTTCGTTAAAGTGCGCTGTTTGAGCAGCTTAAGCCAGTGGGGCTTAGATGACCTGGTAAAGCCGATGGAGCTTCTGGCTCTGTGCAACCTGCAGCTCAGTGCTCAGCCATCGACTCCTATTCCTTTGGTGTTCGCTGGAGATCTCTCCTGCTTCTCGTCAAACCCCAAGGAAACCCATCTTCAAGGAGTCGTCGCCCAACTCAGAAACCTTGGCCAGGTAAGGAGTGCAAAATGCATCTCTAGGTATTGGAATTAATGTGCACTCCCAATCATTGTGAGATAATTTCACAAAGTAAGTCTAGCATGTGTGTCTAGACGTGTAATTTATGAATCCATTGTTAAAATAAAGAGCTAACAACAGTCTTGTGGACATTTGTTTTGATTAGGGCCAGCAGAGTTTCTTGAGGAGTGCAGAAGAGAGACTTTCACACTTAACCCAGCCTAATGGGTTGAACTCCATCTGTTCACCATCTGTCAGCAGCACTCCACGTTTAACAGACCATAAGAGGGATGCAAGGACATATGTGAGTTGTCTGTATGTACCAATGTTGGTGGGAGGGGGGCGGGGGGCAGCCACAGTTTGTCAATCATGTTGACGAAGGCATGGACATGCTGTGGAGGTAAAGAATCAAGGATCTAAATCTAGATCCAGATGCAGTGCAAATAATGATAATGCCGATCAGTATAAAATGTTCCTTTGTTTAAAATTAACAACTTTTCAAGCAGAGATTGGATTTGATGGATTGGATTCTTGTCCTACTGTACATGCTTGCACACAACCCATGTGGAGCCTTATAGTATGAGAATGGTGTAGAGACCTTTCTTATCATTGCTCCCAAGGGTCTGATATTACACGTTTTCAGTGATTTATATTAGGGCTGCACGATTTGATCAAAAAGTAATATTGCGATTAACGATTGTGGAAAAAGTAAACAGCTCTCATGATTCTGTTTCCTTTATCAAAGCTTTAAAGTGCTATATACATCCTGTTTCGGGCAAATCAATAATGTTGCACCAGATTAAATGTAGAGTCGCCGATTTTAATATAATACACTTTTTTAAATTTAAATTAAAATCTCCATTCTGCAGGTGACATTACAGGTGACACCACAGCAACGAGTGGGAAGCTTGGGATCAGTCACGCCTCTGAGCAGGAACCCCCCCTCAGCCCCGCCGTCAGTGGACACAAACCCCAAAAGCCTCCGAAAGCGCAGAGGTCTGGAGTACCTTTCTCGAATCCCCTCCCCGCCTCCACTCTGCGCTGTGGGCACAATGGTGTCCCCGTGCATCAACAAGACCTTCAACCCCCCTCGGAGGTCTGGGACACCGTGTGCTATGCAGACCCCGCCTGCTCACAGAGTTCCGCTCGCAGAGGATGATTGGGTGAACGACGAGGAACTGGCCATGATCGATACTCAGGCGTTATGTGGTGGACACAGAGATTTGGGTACATGATGTACCGTACTGCGACATCACTGATCCCGTGCAACACTGAGTGAACATTTGTTGCACAGCCCAAATTCTTAAATTGTTGACTTTTGTGGATGCTAAGGATTAACGAGGGGACTGGCTTTTCTGGATGTTAACTCTAAACAGGATTAATGAGGGGACAGTGTTGGCAAATGTCAGCTGACTGAGCTACAGCCAAGGTGGTCAGGTCATCCGTGTAACCTCCATACACTACACATGTACATCATCATTGTAATGCTGTCACAAAGTACAACCACCATTTTGATATGTTAGTTTACTTGTACTGAATAAACGTTTACTACCAAATGTTAATTGTGTGTGTGTGTGTAGGGGAGATGTATCAAAACAATTGTCTAGAGATATATCTGCACACAAAGTTGTTTTTTTGTGTGCAATTTTACTAGAGAGTAGGAGTCTTGGTGTCGGGTCTAGGTGGCGCCACTGGTGTCGAGTCTGTCGACAACAATGTAGTTTCCAGCGAAGAAGAATTACGTCATATCCGTATAGGCAAGTAAACAAATGTATAATAAGAAATATCAGTAAATTGAGTGTTTATGTGGTGTCTTGTCACGAAGGAAATTTCATTAACAATCAAATTGCTGTCTCATGACGCGTCATCGACGACCTGAATGTGTACTCTACTGTAAGACTTATTTTTCGAAGCAGAAAGCCGACAAAGCACGGGCTCCCAAGTCTACAGTATGCTAGTAGTATACGGCACTACCCAATCACTAATCTGTCGATATAAAAGAATATTGCTTGCTTACTTCTAATATAGGCTTTATTAAGCTTTTTTGTTTTCGGTCGTGACTAATTGACAATATACATATCTTATATTTAAAGTTTAACATAGTTATATACCTAATGTACTTAATTTGCGATAATTTGGTCAAGTAATTAACTTCAACAGCGAAGGTGTAAAAGATGGAGGTTAACTGATCGATGGTTAGTGTGTTCACAACCAGGCCAGATAGACTAGAATGTATCTCTGGCCAGACCGTGTCAGACGAGTGTAATCAACACGTGACACCCGAATTCCTTATTACAGGAGACCTGTGTGTCACGCATCTCATAAGCAGAACTTAAATCACCTTGATCACTTGTTTGTTTATTTGATGGCGGTAAAGTTTATTTTATATTCCCGCATTCAACAAACATTCGCCAATAGCCATTTAGTTTAGAAAATCAATAACGTATTATTCAACGATTGACACAGACATACCAAAACACTTCAGATATACAGTACAGGCCAAAAGTTTGGACACACCTTCTCATTCAATGCGTTTTCTTTATTTTAATGACTATTAACATTGTAGATTCTCACTGAAGGCATCAAAACTAGGAATGAACACGTATGGAATCATGTAACAAAAAAGTGTGAAATAACTTAAAGCATGTCTTGTATTTTAGATTCCTCAAAGTAGCCACCCTTTTTTGATAGCGCTGCAAACCCTTGGTGTTCTCTCAATGAGCTTCATGAGGTACCTGAAATGGTTTTCACTTCACATGTGTGCCTTGTCAAGGTTAAATAGTGGACTTTTTTCCCTTATTAATGGGGTTGGGACCATCAGTTGTGTTGTGCAGAAGTCAGGTTGATAC
>JAOEGT010018335.1:0-10617 GCA_025447795.1 Speoplatyrhinus poulsoni
GGGGGGTGTTTCAGAGAGTAAAACGCACACACACAGAGTAGCGTCTTTTCTGGCTGCCATCTCCAGCTGTCGCCAAGGGAGACAAAAGGCAGAGGGGGTGGGGTAAGGGGGGGATGAAATTCAATAGAAAGATAAACTGAAGAGACACACACACACACACACCTTATAATACCACTTGTCATCTGCATTAGTCAGGATCTCCTTTATACATAGGCTAGTAGTGTGAAGATACACTCAAACACACACACACTTGCCCATGCATGAAAGCCAAAGAGTCCACACACACCCCAATGTGTGAGAGTATACAAATGCAAACACACACCTTTTGCCCTCACACACACTCCAATTTTAATTTAACAACCCTACCCTCAATGTTAGCTGCAGCTGTTGGTCTTCAGCACTTTGTCTGCTTAATAACTCATTAGCCCTGTATGTGTGTTAGTGCGCATGTTTCAGGGTTACCCTGTAATGACAACCTTAAGTGTGAAACAGAGAGAGGAGAGACTGTCATTATTAACAGATGTCACCAATAATTATGTCCTTAACAATTAATGTGGTATGCAATGTAGGCTACTTAGCAGTTTTACAAACATAGCCTGCCTAATATAACAATTGGTCTTGGTTTCTATAAAACAATTATTGTCCTCTTCTGGTCTCTCCTCACCGTCGGCAACATGTGGAGCCGTCTCCATGGTAACGACGGGATGTGACATATGCTGTGTAGAATATAAGGAGGGGCTCCGCCGCACTTTGTGCTCGCAAAAAAAAAAAAGATCTCACTGAATCGCGCCTCCGTTCATTCCGATCCGGTGGCGACCGGTGTCTACTCTTCCTCATCCTCATCTCTTCTCTGCTATTCTCTAAATTTCTCCTCCAATCTCGCTCCATTTCGTCTCCTCTTCTCTCGTGCACACCGAATCCGTCGAGGTGCCAGTGGGGAGATTATTATTCGTTGGGTTTCAACACTTAGTGCAGCGCCCGCGAAGCGGATTCAGGTGTCTTTTTGTAACGGATGAACGGTGAACTTTTTCGGAACCGGGGCTCGTATAGATGGACGGAATGAGCGACAGCGCCATCTCGCCAGTGACTGGCTTCACACGAGGACGAGCGCGCGAGGCCGGTTTTACCAGCGAATTTGGTAGGCTACATCAAAAGTCCCTGTGTGTGTAGCCTATTTGTGCGTGATTTTATTTTGTGCCCCGTTTCTTCAGTTATAAGGCTACCGTTAAACTACAAACACACGGCCTACTATGAAAATATCTAAATAATCCGATATCCACCACTATAATTCCAAGTATGCTATACTAGTTTTAGATTAGAGTGTAAAATATTATTAATTTAATAGGATATGCCTACATTTATAATATTCCACTGGCTATTTTGAATATTCCCAAAGTCTGAATATGGGCAAATGAAATTCCGAATACCGTACTTCTGCTAGCCATTCTATTCCACATTTTAATTCACCTGTTTTCTGAGAGATTGTGTGCGTTTAAAAATGTATTGTGTAAAGGACATATTTATTCATGGTTATTATACTTAGAGAAGCAAAGTTCACTCTTTTTATCGTGACAACCACGACGTGAAAATGTAGCCTAAATAGGCTATTCATATTATGGGCCAAAGCTTTTATTTTGCTGTGGAGGTGAACCCACAGATCCACAGCAAAAGAGGGTGGGGGGCTGATTGACTGTTTCATTAACATGATGTACAGTTTTTTCTATGCCTTTTTACTTGGAAGTTCAGAAGGAATTAATTCACTCCTCAATTCAGATTTATTTGTTGGTAATTAAACAACGAAAATGCAGTACTACCATAAATGGTAATAGGGGACATAGTATATAATGTTATTAGCATGAAATTGCAATCACAATTAACACTTTCATTAAGACAACTAATTTCCACATTTACAGGCCTCTGATGCCATTTTATCGGGATGCTTTTTAATGTTACTGTAAGTGTGCACCGTGGCCTGAATGCATAAGCTTTGTGTGTGTATGTGTGTGTGTGTGTAGATATCCACATGTGAATTGCACAATTGTGTTAAGGTATTGTCTTTGAAGGCAAACAATACACAGCATAATACTGTATACAGTATATACTTCACACTGTGTGCATGTGCATGGTGTATGTCCCTGTGCCACTTTGTTGAAAGGTTTTGTTAAACCAGTTGAGAACCAGTTGAAAGGAGTCAGATTAATCAGGTTTCAGATGCATATTTTGTCTTCAGCATCAGGGTCTCTCTCTCTCTCTCTCTCTCTCTCTCTCTCTCTGTGTCACCCCCCTGACCTCTCTCGCCCACCGGGCCGCCAAATCCATCTGCCTTTTGTCTCTGAGACCATGTTAATACCCCCCCCACACACACACACACACACACACACACACACACGCACATAGACACACACACAAACACACACTAAAACAGAGTCCTGAAGCCCTGACTTCACACCGCTAACACCAATACCAAAACACTCCCCAGGCTCATAGATACATTGTGTGTCTTATTTTAACTTTTAATGATACATTTGATTTATTTTCTTAATTCTTTTATTTTCTTCTAAATTACTTAAAATGTTTACAACCAGTTAGCCTCAAACTGTTTGTTACAGCCGTATTGAAAATCAATGGTATGGCTAAGAGTATAGTATTATAGTCTACTGTATGCCAAAGATAATAATAATAATAAAACAAATATAGTAAAACAAATAAATATTAAATATATACTGTATATATAAACATTATCAATATGTTAATACATAAATATAACATTGTAGAGGCACATAGGACGAATCAACAAAATGAAAGCAACAACGTGGAACAAATGAGTATTCTACTGTCGTTCCTGTCCTTTGCACACATCTGCTTGTGGGGAGTGTGTGCTATTTGATGGAAAGGTTTATGCAGCTATCTTACATTCATTTTTTGGCATTCTCTGCTAATGCTTTTCAGAACGCCACGGTCAGGCAGAGCTGCGTTTGTCAAATCACGCTTGCCGATGTGAAATTAAAATCTGCAAGTCCAATGGCAGCAGATGGACAATAGAGCTCCCGCCTAAAAGGAGGAACTCCCCTCTGCCGTCTCAGAGAGCTGGATTTTCTTCTTGTTTTCAAGGAAATGAGCATGAATATCTGTGACGAAGTGTCCAGATTACGGTTTTCTCTCCAGTGAGCCATGTTGGAGATGGATGCTGGGCTGTCCATCAATCTGTTGCTATGCAGTTTGATTGAAGTGTTGAGTCTGATGAGGGAGAGAGCAGAAAAATACTATTTTCTCGACACTGTTAGTGTTAACGACAGGGTAGTAGGTGTGCATTAAGTTTACTTTCGTAAATGTGAGCTCTATTCTGTGAGGCCTTCACATTGCCCAGAATCTTGCAACATACATCTGTCACTGCAGTGTTTTTCATAAGAACTAAAAGCTAAGTTTGCCATACACACACACACACACACACACACACACACACACACACAATACCGGCCCTCTCAGAGACAGACAGCTCCACCCACTTAACCAGGCAGGGTCAGGCTACATTTGTTAGAATCAATAGCTGGTCATGCTAGGCAGCCATGATGTAGAGCTTGGTTGTGTGCATGTTGGAAACTCCAGCATCTGTCCTCGGGAAGATGACTAAGCTGTTACACAGCTATGGCCTTGAATTATGGGTTATTACCAGCTGAGCTCCGTGCAATCTCTCTCCATGAAAGTTAATTTGACAAAACAACGAGATGGCTATTGAGTAAAAAGACAAATGAAGTGATTTGATTCCTGAGGAAAAAAAACACATTTAGCAAAAGCTGCTTGGAACGAAAGCATGTTGAATCAGCAGTAATGTATTATTAATGGTGTGGCAAGCCTGCAATAAGTACCAGCTATAGCGTTCAGCTAGCTGTCTTTGTGAGGTCTCTTTAACAGAGAGGTGGGGTATACGATCTCCTGTATATTAGGACCATTTAATGAACAACCATCAGAACTACCAGGTACAATCAATCATATCTGTAAATATTAGGCTCTGATGCTATGATAATTCTGCAGCCATACATGGCCAATATAAACAGAATGCATTATGTGTAGGCCTATTACAGATTAGTAACTATTGTGGTTAATAACTAGTGGCTAGTAACTAGCGGATGGTAGCTGGCGGTTTGCGGTTGATGAATCTTTTATACATACTCTTGCAGAAATTCTCACACTCTGCATTACGTGTCTCAGAGACGCCCACCATTTTCCTTTCAAGGCCAACACATTACTATGCAACCAGCTTTTACAGTGTGGCTTAGAGCTCCCCAAGCAAATTGGACGCCCCACAAAGCTTCGGACAACTGCGCTCCCCCGTCGAGGCGCTCTCTGCAAGGCCTCTTTATCTGCTGCTGAATACGCCAGAAACACTGAATGCACCGGTAGGGGGGTGGGGGACCTCGAAGCCCGATCGAGTGGTGACCGGGGAGGGGTCGAGAAGAAGGTGGTGGCGGTGGGGGAACCTCACAGGCATTCCAGAACAATCCTCGTCCTCACCTCCCAGTCTCTTGAGTTGACAGGCAGGAGGGAGGACGAGGCTGCCCCCACCACGTCCCATTAACTCAGCAGCACCTAAGAGCAGCCCGATCTCAAGCAAGCAGACACCTGCGCTCTGTTCGCACACTCCTGGAGACAGGAGCTGGCTCCATCACAATCACAATATCATACATTTGCACACAAGGAAGTGCACTTGGTGAGGTGGGTGCATGTAAACACAAGGCGAAAAGCACCAATTAAAATAAATATAAAGAAATATACATGCCAGCAAGGCCTTTGATTTCTCTAGCTAAGGAAAAGTAATTTGACAGTATAAACCACTGGTTTGGGTTGAATATGCAGCATACAATTAAACACTGTAGGGAGATAACAGCTTTAGGGTCTCAGGCATTTATTATAGTGTACACGACAAGCATTTTGAAATTCACTTGCAACACTGCAAAGAATTAGAATATATAAAAAAATTATTATTCCCCTCTTCTTGAAGGCAGGTGGTCTGCATGAACAAGATTCTTTTTCCTATTGATTTCTTTAGATAATTCCTTGTCGAGGGGAATTGTACTTACGTTGGGACTGCAATTTGCAGCCTTTCTCTCTAGTTTCTCGCTTCTGTCTGCATTGTTGTCGAGGTCATTACGGAGTGTGTAATAATGGGGAATTATGGCTGCTATTGTTAACTCTTGCTAGTCAGGTAGAACGCAACCGGCTTATCCAGAACGCGCTGGGGTCTGAAATGAAATGCATGCTGTGGTTTGAGCGAGGGTCATTATGAAAAGCTCCATGGAGCTCCATGGAGCTCTCTTCTATCAAATTATAGCCTGGCTGGTTGTTATGCTCTCCAGCAAAAGTTCAATCAGAGGCTTAGTTAATCATACAGTGTCCACTGTGCTATCGGAGGCAGCGGACTGTGTAAAATAAATGTTTCATCTATTGCTGTTTGCTCTGGGATTTTGGTTCTCACGCCCTGAATTAAAACACTATGGAGTTCAGAGCTGGCGCGCTGACTGTTCGCTCAAGGAGGCACGAAATCTGTCGCAGTCAGATGACCTGAAGAATGGAGCGAACCGAGAGAGCACATAACACCAGAAGATATAAGTGGTTTGAGCTCTACGAAACAGAGCTTAGGAATGACCATTTGCGTTGGAATGGGCAAGCAACGTGGTGGCATTGGCAGTGCAGACAGCGGTGTATCTCTCGTGTGGTTTTAGTGGGAACCACCGACTTGCCACTTGCAATGCAGCAGTATTATCATCAGTGTGTCTATCCTGTGTCCCTTCAGGCAAACAACATCCACCAGATTCCCACAAAGTACAACCAGACGGAATCCACCAAGTTCCTCATCCTCACTGTGGTCTCCATCTTGTGCATTGTGGGGGTCTTGTTGGCCTCCACGGTGGTCTACTGTCTCCGCCATCGCTCCCACCACAAGCTTAAAGAGAAGCTCACCAACCTGGGAACAGACACGGCCGGCGATGCTACAGCCGCCTATCAGGTAGGTGGACATGTTCCTGTGTTTGTTGAGCATGAACAGGAATGCATTAGGCGCTAATTAGGCCACGTCTCTTCAATAAGGCGGTATGTGCTTTACTGCAGTGAGTTGAACCATATTGTCCAGTGTTGACACCATGCTCAGCAAAGCCAATAGGACTGCTAATGCCTTAGTCTCCACTGGGAGTAGAACTGCTAACCCTAACCAGATTTTACTGTAATGTTACACTATGTCACACTATAGCTTCATTGCAATCTGACTGGATTTTCAGCCTGTCATTTCCATTCCTCCCTCTGTTCGTTGTAATTATCCTTTGGCCAGAATAACCGGGTGTGAAATTTAATTTACAGAATCCAATATTAAGTGGCTTTTTGAGCTAAGAGTTAAGACTTTTTTCTGTCCCTCTCTCTCTCTCTGACCTTTTCCCTGGCTTGTTTTTAAATGAGACTCATCCTGTGAGCATTGATTTTGTAATGAGACCCACAAGTGCTTATATTTCATCCTTGCTCAGTATTTTAGCAGCTAAAATAGTCACACAGAGAGGCTTATTTTAATAATTCAGCTAAATGATATGAGGATATACTGTATGTTTATAGAGTGAATATTTTATTTATTATTTTTTATTTATAATTCAATATAAGGTGACATTATAGTGTATTTAGATGTACTATATAAAAATATCTAATGATCCTAGCAATCCTAAGTACTGTACACTGAATCTATAAAGTGTTGATTGCTAACACTGCTAATGTCACAGTTCCAATGCACTCATCCATAGGCACATGGGCTTTAACCTTCTATTAACTTCACTTAAAATGCATTAAAAAAAGAAAGAATGGTAATGATTTAATTATAGAATGAACCAAAGCTCATCTCTTTGACAGTACTGGACAGGGAATCTCTCCTTTAGTCAATGAGTGTGTGTGTGTGTGTGTGTGTGGTCTCTGGGGCTGCACTGCACATAATTAAATCAAACTGGAAAGGCACAAACATGCACGCACACATTATGTGACCGGGCCCTCAGCTCTCTAAAAGTCTGCATGCCGGCCTGTCAATTAAATGTTATGTGTGAATCCGTAACTAGGGATTGGCTAATTGCTGACAAAGGAGACGTTGATTGACAGGTGTCCGTGGTGGTGGTGGTGGGTGGTGGGGCACTGAGTCTGTCAATCACATGGTCTCCTCGGAAACCATCTGACAGGGGAGTCCTCTTAATCTTGACTATACATTTTTTGTCAGAGCAGAGTAAGTTTCACTGTCCAGTCATACCTAGTGTGGCATCCTGGTTTTATTTATAGTTCTACCACCTGTCAGGAACAGCACTAGAACTCCTCTCCTCTCATTTCTCTATGTCTCCTCGTTTCCTGCTTCCTGTCTCCTTATCTTCTTTATCTTTACCATATACCATCTCTCTCTCTCTCTCTCTCTCTCTCTCTCTCTCTCTCTCTCTCTCTCTCTCTCCATGCGTGCGTGTGTGCGTGCGTATGTGTGTGAAAGCAGGCGCGGCCCCTACACCAGTCTGGTGTCCAGGTCATGTAAACAAACGCTTTATTGGGATTTTCTATGGGGAACACACGTCTGGAAACACCCACCTCCCCCAGCACTGGCATGGTGCCTGGGGTCTAGTGTAATAGTTCTCCTGAGATTTGACCAGTGCTATCACAGCCTTCTACTGGGGAGACTGCTGGGAGCTGACCAGTACAACCACACACAAAACGATCACAGCGACACTGCTACAAAGGCAACTGTAAATACAGGATGGAACAGAACTGATGGTGACGAGGGAGACATGAAATGTAACTCACGTAACCTGCTAATAGATCCAAGCTAACAATCAGGACTGTTTGCGGTCTTGTGCACATGACTCTACATAGCACAGCCTTTGTCAGTCCAGCATACTTAAAATACTTAGCATACTCACCTATGAAGACGCATGCATCCACCATATAACAGTACATTATCCACCATTTGATAACGTGTTACATTGACAAAGGTCCAGCCAATCTAATCCAGTAAAATATTTAGTCCAAAATGCATTAGATTAATACATTCTGTCTGCACAGACTGCTGTTGCAGTAATTTCATATTAGCCTGCAGACGTATTCTTCCAAATATTGTATATACTCGTAATTTGCGCTGTACGCTTGGGATCTGAAAATAGCAATTAATTGTGCAGCCCTAATACCAATATCAAACGAATATCAGAATAGTCTAATATTCTGACCAAGCCTTTATTAACACTGTAAGCCTCTTCCATCTGACATTGTTCCTTTGTTTCTTGACTTTGTGCACTCTGGTGGTGTGTGTGTGTGTGTGTGTGTGTGTGTGTGTGCGCGCGTGTGTGTGTGTGTGTGTGTGTGTATTTTGCGGGTACATGCGTGTGTGTGTAGGGGGTTGAATCACAGATGCTGCAATCCAGTGAGATGCAGGCACATGGATGAATATCAGCACCTTCTAGAACATTAGTCAGATCAAATACACACCAATGAGGGCCTACAAATGGATTTGTCAATCATCATAATATGTGCTGATTAATCACCTGTCTATCTCTCATTAACACCTCCATCCAGATCCCTGCTCTGGCCAGAACACATAGACCATAACATTACAGGCCTACAGTATAAGGCAGATGGCAGTTATGTAGGAGGCAAACTGGAAGAATGATTCAAAATGCTGAAACATAATCAATATTATTTTTGCTTTGTTTGTAGGTGTGTATATAACTGAATAGATGGTACATTTGATTTAGTTAATGCCAGGTTACGGTCACTTGAGCTGTAATGTGCTTTGTGCCTTGCTCAAGAGAAACTCAACCGTCAGTCTGCACCAGCGTGACCTTTGACCTTTGTGCGCCCTCTAGGAGTTGTGTCGCCAGCGTATGGCGGTCAAGCCGCCTGTGGAGCGCCCAGAGCCTGCCTCCTCCCGGATCAACAGCGTCTCCTCCCAGTTCAGCGACAGTGGGCCTGCCATCAGCCCCTTGGCCCGGAGCAGCACCTCCTCCTGGTGTGAAGAGCCTGCCCATTCCAACATGGACATCTCTACAGGGCACATGATCCTAGTGAGTTACACCACTACAAATTACATTACAAATAATCAAGACTGAATCAAGCTAACAAGTAATTGCTAAAACATACAGAGTAATATCTACTAATTTAATAGAAAATGAGTACATATGAATAACTGATTAACCTCAACGTATATTATGCCCGTATTGCATAACAACAATTGTTACAGAATATTAGACAAATTAAAGTGTAAAAAGGCTGTATATTGGCAAGAATCTGGCGATATGATACGTATCATGATACAGGGGCCGCGATTAGATATTGCTATATAATGCGATACTGTAAGCAAGGCGATATATTGTGATTTCTAATTTGTGGGAAACTGTCATAGCAATGTTAATGTGTGTCGCAGCTGCAAAAAATAACAAACACTTATAAACTTGCTCAGGAACTGCAGATGGAAATGATCTTAAAGTTGCTTAAAACTAAATCTGATAACAAGCATCTTTCCTCTCTTTTGAAGTTAATGTAGTTTGTACATGGTCCCTATTTTAAATATTATTTATTTTTATTTGGGGGGGAAATCAGTGTTTAAGAGAATCGATACAGTATCACACAACATAATATTGTGATATCGATATTTTTTACACCCCTAAGAAATACTAATTGCGATTAGCCGCGATGCTGTCTTATTACAGCGACAGCCTGCGTTTGGAGGTGGATTCAGGCACAGACCGACAGAAGACAAACAGAAACACGGATGCTGCCGTGAAAGAGTTCAACTAATGATGAATGGCTCATAGCCGACAGCACGTTACAAAGCAAAAACTTGAATTAGTCTAATTAATTTGATTTGTCGACCAGCACAATTTTCACGCCAGGGAAACCCTGCAAATAACAACAAATTCACATCATGAAAACACCCTCAGCATGTGCCAACCTCTTTAGCGTCTGTCTTGGCATCTCCTGTGTCAGCCTTGGTGGGTCACGACCTGTACATCACTACACATGACGGAGTGTGTCAAGCTGTGTCAATATCATGTCTGAAGGTGGTTCTGTCACATCAGTCCATATCAGTTCCACACCAGTTTCCAGTCTGAAAGTCCCACAATAAACCCAAACCATTAACAATGTAGGAATGGGCAGATCAATACCACAGTACTTTGGTACTTCAAATCCTAATCCAAATCCTGAAATTCTCATATGCACAACTGATATTGAGACAGTCGACTATCTGAAAAATCCTTCAGTGTGTTTCTGAATGCATGTATGTGTCACATAACAGCAACCTTTTCCTCCACCCTCCCACTCACCCACATACACTCATGGGTCCTTCTGCACCTATTTCCTTCTTCTTACAACAGCAGTCTATAAATCTCTCTAGCTAGCAGTAAGATGTGACATAGCATTTGGATGGTTTCAACAGGAACAACATTACTAATTATCCCTGACAGTTATGACAATTGGACTACAGACAGCTAATTTTTATCTCTCTATTTTTATCTATTCTACTGTATAAAAATGATCTGTCTACTGTATCTGTCCCCTCTCCACATACACAATGTGTTATTTATATACTGCTATGAATGTGAGCACAAGCTATTGGATGAC